>CAJNSZ010001548.1:1956-25000 GCA_905329745.1 Rotaria sp. Silwood2 | reverse complement strand
TTCATTTTTTTCCGTAACGATCTTTTTTTCACAACACGTTGATTTTTTTCAACTCCTTCTTTCTAAATTTTTTTTTTTTTTTCTTTTTGTCCCCCCCCCCCCCCCCCAAGCGATCACTGAAACATTATTTTTTCTAATGTTCTGTTTTCTCTATATCTAAATTATCTGATTAGTTTATTCCAATTGGTTGATGATAGTGTTTGTCTTCGAAAAAAGGACACTGATCAAGAAGGAACAAGAGAACAAATTTGATTCATTTAAAACGGAAATTATCTAGTGGTAACATATTACCCGTCTCTTTACTTAATACAACTCAGAACATGTTAAACTATAAACGGCAAAATAGAATAAAAAAAAAATCAAATCTCTGATTTTTGAGCAATTTAGACATTTGAGAAATTTTCTTTCGAATAAATTATTTGTGTAATTTACTAGTGCAGTCTATCTCTTCTTTCATATCTCTCTGAGTTAAATGAACACGACTTCAAGTTTCTTCAATTTTTTCGGAATAGCATTGAGAGTTAGAACTCATAATTAAATTTTATGTTAATGAGTAATATATAATATATATCGAGACGTCAGCCATAGATTATAACAGTTCGCTGAAAAATAGAAATATGTTCGATGTCCTGTTTTGAATAAAATAATGTGATATGTTTCAAGTCTATTTTAATCAACTTCTGTCTCTTAACGAGTAACTTACATTAGCAGTTGATATACATGAAAAAGTGTACAAACAGTCCTATAGAGAGGGTACATTGAATGAAATATAAATGTTGTATGAAGAAGAGAACAAGTCAAAAGATGAGTTGAACATTTAGAATGCTTGTGATGGAGGTGTTCGTATTGTTAGTTAATAAGTTTAGATATATTCGGACAAAAGTACAGCTCTCATCATTAAACTAAGGAATTAAAAATATTGGCTTTTACTGTCATGCGTAAACCGAGATGTTCGAATTTTAGAATATTTACACCATATGAAACGTACTTACAAATCAAAATTTTCGCAGAAATGTTTTCTTTTTTCGTCATGGTTGGATAGAGCTCGTCGAGTTATACAAGAAAAAGTTTGTTTCAAATTCAAAACGATTTTTATGAAAATCAAAATTCTGAGTCTATTTACCTAAGTATCTGAAAATAATGTTATCTGGGACTTCTTCGTAAAATATTGTTTTTTTTTGAATTTGAAACATACTTTGTATATAGATCTACGAGCTCTATCCAACTATGAAAACAAAGAAAAAAATTCTGCTAAAATATTGATTTGTAAGTACGTTTCATACGGTGCAAATATCCTAAAAATCGAATATCTCGGTCTAGGCATGGTAACAGAAGCTTATATTTTGAATTTCTTAGTTTAATGATGAGAACTGTAATCTGGCCCGAATACATCTAACCTTATTCACTAACAATACAAACAAATCCATCACTAGTCAAAAAATAACTACAGGGTGACGCATAAGTAACTTTACCGAAAAAAAATTGAATATCTTCATTATGGCTGGAGAAAATGAGCTGATTTTTTTACCAATAATAGAGGCATGTACAAGCTTTATACCCATAAAGACATGCCTAAAGAAACCCTTTGTTAAGTATATTGTTTTTTCTCCTATCTGTCAAAAAGTAAAGATTTTTTTGTTGAGATCAATAGTGATACTTCACAAAGGGTCTCTCTGGGCANGGACGGGTCGACATGACTAGAAAAAGGACTAGACATTTAATCCGTCTCTTGCTCACTTGGGATGATACTCTTCACGACACGTACCATATTTTAAAGTTTTTCCTGGAAAATCGAATGTCTGTAATTTAAAAAGGGTTAATCTTTTTTTACATACGGTGTATTTCATTTTTGTCCACCAAATGCGAATACCTAAGAAAAGGCAATAAAAATGCTTCGTCTATTATCGATTTTCACTTACATGTGTAAAATTATGGGGTATTTGATTGGACATGTTTTTATGACTTTTGCATCATACTAATTTTTCCTTTAACATTTACATTGCATCGAAAGGGAGCCCCAGTAATATACATGAAGAGCACTTGTACATGTATATATTAACTACTTTATGAGCATCTACGTAAAGTGATCAATTGACATATACGTCTATGTCCACTTGTAATTTTACAGAGAGAAATGAATTCCTAGCTGTTACATTAATGTCTCAACTAACTACGATTCTTTTCATTAAGTTATTCTTAATTTTCATTCGACAATTTCTTCAAATGATGGTTAAAGAATAAGGTATATCCTTTTAATGAACGAATAATCGAGATTTTTAGTCTTGTTCACTTTTTCTACGAATGAGGCACAATATTCTTAGCTTTTGCTCAGATTAAATTTTTATCTCGAGATAATTGTATATTTATCATCGTCTTCATATATTCATTTATTATTATATCTATTTATATCCGAGCGATCACTGGAACATTTGTTTTTCTTTTCTTTCTGTTTGAATGTTCTGTTTTCTCCATTTCTAAATTATCTGATTAGTTTAATTCAATTGGTCGACGATAGTCTTTGTCTTCAAATCAAGCACGCATTGATCAAGAAGAAAAAAGAGAACAAAGTTAATTCAATTAAAACAGAGATGATCTAGTAGAAATATATTACTCGTCTCTTTACTTAATACAACTCAGAACATGTTAAACTATAAACAAAAAAATAGAATAAAAAAAAATCGACCCTATGATTTTTGAGCAATTTAGACATTTGAGAAATTTTCTTTCAAATAAATTGTATAATTTACTAGTGCGGTCTATCACTTCTTCCATATCTCTCTGAGTTAAATGAACACAACTTCAAGTTTTTTCAATTTATTCAGAATAGCTTTGAGATTTTGACCTCAGGATTAAATTTTATGTTGATGAGTAATATCTAACACATCGAGGCGTCAGCCATAGATTATAGCACTTCGCTGAAAAATAGAAATCTGTTTGATGCCCTGTTTTGAATAAAATAGTGTGATATGTTCTAAGTCTAATTTAGTCAATTTCTGCTTCTTGACAAGTAACTTATATTAGCGGTTGATATAAGTGAATAAGTATACAAACAGTCCTATAGAGAGTGCATTGAATAAAATATAAATGTTGTACGACGAAGAGAACAAGTCAAAAGATAAGTTCAATATGTAGAATGCTTGTGGTGGAGGTGTTCGTATTGTTAGTTAATAAGGTTAGATATATTCAGACCACATTACAGCTCTCATCATTAAACTAAGGAATTTAAAATATAGGCTTCTTTTGTCATGCCTAGGCCGAGATATTCGAATTTTAGGATATTTACACCGTATGTAAAGTGATCACAAATCAAAATTTTAGCAGAATTCTTTTTCTTTTTTCGTCATAGTTGGATAGGGCTGGTCAATTTATGTAAGAAAAACTATATTTCAAATTTCAAACGATTTTTACGAAAATCCAAATTCTGGGTCGATTTCTCCATATATCTGAAAATAATGTTATCTTTGACTTCTTCGTAAAATATTTGTTGTTTGAATTGGAATCATACTTTTTCTTATATGAATTGACGAGCTCTATTCAACTATGATACAAAAAGAAAAAAAAAATTGCTAAAATTTTGATATCTTGGTCTAGGTATGGCAACAGAAGCCTATATTTCAAATTTCTTTGTTTAATCATGGGAGCTGTAATTTGACCCGCATATATCTGACCTTATTAACTATCAATACAAACATCTCCGTCGCTAGTCAAAAAATAACTATTTTAATGTGTGAAATGACGCACATTTTAATGCCTCACATCAAAAGCATTCTGTGGCATCTTTTGTGACCGTTTTACATCATTATAATAATTACCCTTTATAGGCATTTTAATGTCATTTTACCATTTTTATTCGTGTGTGGCTACTATGGCTAAATATTTTTTTCTTTTCTGCACCATTAAACGCTAAAAAGAATCTGAATACTATTTCGCCTACGAAAAATTGTTTCCGATAAGGATTTGTCGAAAATGAAAATCGTTACTAGATTTTTCAGGACAGGATTGGCTAACAACTCCAAATTCTTGTTTACCAGAATCTAGAATTCGGAATAAAGTTTTATTTGAACACTGTACGATGATAGAACAAACAAAATTCTACGAAACGAGTAGTTGTCAAGCTCTGCAGCGTTTCATCTTCGGGTTATATAAAATTCAATGAAGACCTGCAATAAGATTTTTGAATTCGTCCACCCAATTAGTCACTCTGATGACAATAGTACCCTGTGCAAGTGGTAGAGTACTTGGTCGATCTGACCATAGTTTTTGCACATTGGAGACATCGATATTCTATTTCAACAGTTCTTTCATTAATGGCTTTTCTCAAATCATTGTGGAGGTAAATGATTCAAATTAGAGGGTAAATATACAGAGAAAATTGAATAACCTCATTTTCACCTGAATTTTCGTCCATACATAGTCTACCTAATACTTGTTATGTCCTAAACTTTTTACTACGAACGGATTTGTCTATCATATGTAGAAGTGTAACAGTTCAGGTTCGAATGAGCTGGTGAACTATCTCAATTGAATTGTTCGACATTTCAGGTTCAGATGAATTGAACTGTTTGATAGTTCTTTGAAAATAACTAAACTGGAAGCGAGGTCATTACAAGATGTAAGTTTATTGCTAGGAGAGTTTGGTGAATGACACTATCATCTATTGTCAACAATTATTAAGTACGATCTGCCGTAAACGACAGAGTTCAACTTGTTACTTCCAACAAAAGTGACTAGCATTGAATATTGTTTTATCAAAATCCACTATCACTCTTTTTTCAATAGGGATAAAGTTAAAAAGTGCAGATAAATCACAATATTATAGACAGTCATAAATGCACATATATTCAATCGTTCTGTCACTCATTCGGTTGATGTCATAGTTCAGTATGACGAAGAATTCTTTATCTCGCTTAGGCAACATAGCTAATTCTACGATGTTCAATCGTGTGATCAACAGAATGAGCGACAGAACAATCGAATATATGTGCATTTATGGCTGTCTATAGCATTGTGAGTTATCTGACCACTTTTACTTTACCCCTTTATGGAAAGAAAGTTTGAAGAGAATACCAGGACTTTCGCTATATGCGTTTCTGGTTGTCTAAACTGGCCAAATTATTTTGTAAATATCGTTCTCCATGCATCCACATAAGACCAGCAAAATAAATTTTGCTCACTAAATCGATGTTTTCGTTCTTATTGTACTTTAAAGAAAATGGCGATATGTTCTACTAACAATTGCTGTTTTCATTTACATTTACTCGCCGAGAAATAGCTAAAGTACAGTAAAAATACCCTTGATCTCAGATTTTCATGAACTGAAACTGTTTACTTAGCAGATTTTATTGACATTCTTAAAGCATCTTGAGGATCTATGAGCTTCTTGAGTGTCGATATAGGCAGAAAAGGTTGAACAAAAGACCGAAACCCATCCGGTATATTCTTTTCGTCAAGGTGAAGTTCGATTCGCTTGATAAGTTGATGGACTAATTTCAGTTCCTCTGTCTGTCAGATACCTTAAAAGCGCGAAATCCTTTTTTCAAAATATCAGGAAATAAAATGACTTCTACATCTTTTCTTACGAGAGGGTCTGCCATATGATCCAATAAGGGCGTATCTTCCGAAAATTTTGCCCTTATCTTTTTATTAATGGGATTGATAGCCCATGATTATAAGCTACTAAATCCAAAATAGGAGCTCGATTAGTTAAAAAATAAAAAGCTATCAAGAATTGCACTAGCTGCATCCCAGTTATTTACGTTCATAGTAGATATTTGACACACTAAACTATTTGTTATCAACATTGGCAATTCGTACTCGAAGTGCAAAAACAAAAAGATGAGCTTGGCTATATCAGGAATATTAATTCTGGTATTCATTATGGCACCAACAGCGCTCTCCAATACATTCGCTAATTCAATTGCTGCTGCTCGTATGTTACTTTTTGAATAGAAATGATGAAAATCCTAATTCAATAACAACAAATAACATGACATCTTTTACAAAAAAAGTCAAATATTCATCAGTAGTTTGAGAAGATGTTGTTGATTACTTTCTTATGGTGAAATAGCAGATGAAGATCCGCTCGAAGACTTTGAATGACGAACGGAGGTTGTTGGCAACAAGACGAAAAACTCGTGGCTCTCCAAAAGAGGTCCGAGAATCCACTTCTTACCAATATTTTTGAGAATTGCCAAGACTTCCTTGTGATCAACGAAAAAGTCTGTTTTCACGAGCGACACAGGTTGCTGATTGTTATCGACAGCAAGAAGAGATTGAGTGTTGAAAATGGAACCAACGAATTGAGCATGTGAAAGATAAGGAACGTTGCACGCTCGAATGACATCTTCTGCATGATTAGCTATAAATTTCAAGTCGATCTGAATGCCATTACAAGCGTTGGAGAGGGCGACCACGGCATGAGGATGTGAAGTGACGAGCCCAACGACAACAACATCTTCAATACTATTCTTAGCCATTGAAAGCAGGGTCCCGGCCACACCTCGACTCCGGTAAGAAGAGCTAACGACCAATTGAGTAATCCAAACGGCATTGCCATTTAATCGATCGTATGGAGCCCATGTGCAGAAGGCGTGTCCAATAAGTTCAAATTGATCATTATCGGATGAACGTATTTCTGCTGTGACAACAAAACAGCGATCGTTGAACAGCATCATCTCACGAAGACGCTTGACTCCAAGTTTAACACGAGTATCGGCTTGTAATACATTGTTGCTATGGAGAGGAGCATGGTCACTCCAGATACCGTAGTTGTTATTAAACAACGTTGAGCATTTTTCAAGGTTCCGATCCGTCAGAAATGAATATTGAATACACGTGTAAGAGATCGGACCAACAGACGCCATTTATATATCTGAAACAAAGACACAACAAGTAAATTTCTTTGTCTCTCGCAATCATTCAGATACTTCAGTGTCCAAAAGAAAAAAAACGTGACTCGTATCTAGTGTCAATCATTCCACATTCACCTAGACATGGAATGAAATCAATCATTCACTATCCTTCTTTGTTTACTTGTGTAAACTTTTTGTTTATCAGCTGAGCCAATCAAAATGAACCTGTTGTTTTTAATCAGTTACATAACTGAGTCTCATGAGTACGGTCGACAACGATTATCCAAGTAATTATATATTTCTGTATTGTTTCACATTGCTAGTCATACCTTATGATCGAAGCTAAAAAAAACAATATACATTAAGTATGAAAAGAAACTATGTTCAACATTATAGTTGACTATTTTTAATAGACAAAATATTCATAAATAATGTTAGCGAGCACTCTAACATACATCTTTATTTTATCTCTTTTCTTCAACTTGTGTGTATATGCGTCATCATTTGGATATACATTATCCACCCTATATACGAACGTCGATGTATTTCTTTCTTTTCTCCTTTCTCTCTCTCTCTCTCCTTCTCTTCGTTAAACTTAAGGGCATTTTAATAGAAGATGTCGGACGTCATCTTCATAATTAAATAGTCCGGGCTGGAGTTGAATATACATATTCACCACTCTCCTTTTCTCTCTTTGCATTGTTACTTATCTCTCTCTCTTGCCTTCTCTACATGAATATATATATATATATATCTTTTTTTTGGGTTATATGAGATTGGAAGAGGGTAGAGGAAAATAAAATTGAAATTAGTGTTGTTGTTGTTGGTTACGAACAAAATAAATTTTCTATCTTCTATTCTGTAACAAATAATATTAAAGAATAACAAAAAAATAAATTTCAGATTCTTTAAATTTTAATTCCGTGCAATAATTATAAAAGTGAATCATAAAAACTTTACTAAGAAATTTTAGAATGAGTTTTTATGCTGAATATTCACTAAAGCCAGCGACACAATAGAAGACCCCGGGTCTTCTAATCTGTCCTACCATTCACAGTTCACAAGGGGGTCTTCTAATATGCCCTGCAGAAAAGCAACGTTTTTCGCTCTCTCTAGTAGGGGTTATCATAACAGGCATTTTTCATGTGGTTTAGTCATTAACAAATCTTTATTTCCCTTATCCAACATCAATACAATAAGAAAACAATCTTTATTCTAGCTAGAGAAAAAAACATTTCACAATCACAACAAAAATATCTGTACTATACAATAAACTTTTATTATACATAGAATATTTGGTCCACAGTTCATAAACAACTAAAGTATTTTGCGAAGGACAAATGAACTCTATCAAAAAATATTTTCATATCGTACGATCAAAAAGAATAAATTTAAAACCTTTTTTCTATCCACATATCCTTCAAAGTCAATTGTTTCTGTTGAGTTTTGATTTAAAAATATGGAGTTTGTTCATGCTGTTCTGAATCACCATCCTGCACGACAATCTCTGATTCATTTAATGTCATCGAATTTGGATCGAATTTGTACCATGGTATGTGACTTGGTTGAATGATTGACTTATCAGACCAGGTATAACCTAATGAACGAAATGCTTTTGGAAAATCAATTGATTTTACAGTACGTGTCCCTGCTGCAGCAGTAAGTCTTGTACATAAAATACGTTTTTGAGAAGCTGATAGTTTTAATTTTGAACGAGGACCATTGATTTCTAAGAATTCTTCAGCACAATCGTAATAATTATTTTTGAAAGCAGAAAATACGTGTACATCCAATAACTGAATATATTGAGGGCAGCCTGATGGAATAACTGCTATACTTACACTTTTGTTTCGCATTCTTAATTTCAGATCATCGTTCAGATGACTTGTACAGCTATCTGTAATAAATAATTTACGATTACCATCTTCGACATTTTTTAACCACCAGCTCATGTATTTTCCCATAGTTGGTGTATTAATATATGATTTAAGAGTAAAGAAAACTTTGACAGCTCATAAATAATGTTTGTCTTCAGAAGCAGCAACACTTCCTGTACCTCTAAATAAAAGAACAGGTTTTATTCTGTTATTACCTTTAGGAAAAACACATAGAATAATTGTTGCAAAACGTTTATCATCCAGGTGTCCTTCGATTTCATTTTTGGTACTGATATCATTGATACAACGCTTCGACTCGTCTCCACATAGATGTAAAGGTGATTCGTCCATATTACAAATATCTGATTCAATAAAGCATCCCATTGCACCACGCTGTGGACCCAATTGACTGCATCGTCGCAAGAAACAATGAAACTTCTCAATTTTTAAATGTGCTTCTGAACGAGTAATTTTTTGTCGCCGTACAGGTTTTTGTAGTGATAATCGATGTCTCTTTAAAAATCGTGTATACTATTTTTTCGATGGTTCTTGATTTTGGTTTGCAGCACAAAATCGTTGTCCTTGTCGTATCATAGCTTTAAATGTTACTTTTTCCTTTGGAGTATCGACACTTTCTTGACCTGAACCTCGTTTTGATCGATACCATTTAATTAGATGTTGATCCAAATCGCAATAGGTTAATTTTGTACCAGCACCATCCATTCGTTTACCCTTTTTGCCTTTACCACCTTTATCTTTCACTAAACTATTTAATCGATCTTCATTATTCTTCCATTCACGTATCATTTTTCTTGTACATTTATATTTAAATTCAAGAGCATGTAAAGAAGCACCTTTATTCAGTTTGGAAACAATTTTTAACTTCTCTTGAACATTCCATTGTCGCCGTTTATGATGAGTTGAATTAGTTGTCGTTTTTGCCGTTGGAATATTTGGTGTATGAGTAGAACAAATAATTTCTTCATTGTTATCAGAAGTTGTCGAGTTTTCGTACCCGTCTTCACTTGTATTATCATCATTGTTAAGGTTCACCTGAATAAAATCTTGATTTATTTGTTTCGTATCGCCAATTTCGATATCCGAATCAATTGAGCTGCTTTCGGAATCAGACTCTTGGCCAACGTCATTATCAATATTTAATGGTAATAAATGAGAATTAATTATCATACCATCATCCGTACGTGATATTTAATATTTATTTAGTTATGATAAAGTTTAATGCTTAATTTTATACGATAAGAAAAATATTCGAATGAAAAATGACTGCACTTTATGAGAATAATCGCTACTTTTTGCATATAATATGTATGAAACGCTCTTAATTTGTCCTCTATTAATTTCCAATTTGTATGTAACTTCAAAGAAACATCACACGACAGCAAGTAAATAAAGATGAGGACAAAAGAAGAAACGGATTGAGAATAAACTACTCGTCTATGCCTATTGATTATGTTCTGTATTGGTTCAACACGGCCGAGTTAGAACAGCAGAAAGGAAAAAAAAAATTTCAAGTGAAGTTAAAAAATAAACAGATGCAGAAATAATACATAAAAAACGCTGAAAAGCGAAGAAATGAACTATTATAGGGAGTCTTCTAATCTGTCTTTTGCTTTATTCTTCCAAGGGGGGTCTTCTATTGTATCGCTGGCTTTATATTTAACTTCAAGAAAAAATGTTTAGAAGTAAGCTATTTAAAATTTTTAGAGAAATTATTGTCGATATTTTTATTCTAGAAGTATATATTTAATATTTTGTCAATGCTTACTCATGTTGTCCACCTTTGTTATACATCTTATCTTATTCGACGATTACTTTCAATATTCAGCATAAAATCACTTGAACTTTGCCAGACCGTACCAATTACAATTGACATAATTAAGAAAGGATCTGTACCATTGAATTTTGTCCAATATGATGTTATTGCATCTCATTATCATCTTGAAGTAAAAAATGTTATATCACATTATTTCTTTATAGTTCATCTGTTGAACGTAGTTTAAATATTCCTTATGAGATAACATCAGAAAACAGTTTTTTTTGTACTTAAGATTTTTTTTTTTGAAGATATACTTGTAAAAAGATGAATAAAATATTTTTTTACTTCAATACAAAATAAAACATTTCAAACAGGTGCCACAGAAAAGGCTCAACTTCAACGACAAACTGATTGTCTAAAATAAAATTAGAATTATATTTGAGATTTGCTTTCGATGGTGGGTGTGGGTGGGAATGCATTTCTACCTACACCCGTACTGAGTTACAAAATAACAAATCGAAGAAAAAAGGTATTTCTTTATAAGATTAGCATCGAAATACTTTGACAAGACAAGAAACTGACACGCACATATCAAGAAACGAGCGATAGAACTCATGTTTCTGTCTTTCTAAGACTGAGTACACTAAGTGATAGCAAATAGATGCTTTAACCAGACCTGAAAAGGGAAATGTTTGTAAATACATTTATCTATAAATTAAAATCAAGTGCAGACTGTTAGCAGACAAAGAAATATGAACAGAAGAGAGGCATAGAACGATTTTAGTCTATAACTTATAAGACAGAAAATAAATTACAGAGAATAGAAATGGATATGCTAGGAATGTCTATGAGAATTCCTCGATAATTTTTTATTTTGTTGAAAGTATGATATTCAAGAAAATAGAAATTCAAATTTTCAAAATCTAATCGGAAAATCACACATCAGTTCTCTTATGAAAATTCTTTTAAAACCGTGATGCATTTCACAGTTGGAACTTATTTTAGAAAATAGAAAACCTGTTGAAATTTTTTTCAAGAAGCTATAGCTTCCTTTTGTATATAACTACGTAGTTGATCTAAAGGCTTGTGGAAGTTTATAGTTCATAATCAGTTGCATGCAAACGAAAGAAGCACAAATCTGAAAAGAGTCGCGATTTGCTTTTTAAAAAGGTATTACAGAATTTAAAAAAACCTATTCGATCAAACTTTTTATGACAGAGAATATGATTCTGGGTCTTTTTTCACTTGCACTCACATCACATTCATAATGAAAAGTTCAACCTCATATTGTCGTCTGTCTCCTTTGTTCTTTTGTTCCGGTTTTCTAGTGATTTATTAAGTCAAAGTTCTGTTCTTTGTTGAAAATCATTTTTAGGAGTTTATTCCTTTGGCATTTATCTTTCAATAATTCTTGTAGTAAAATCTTTTTGTCGTTGCCATGCTGTCGATGGTAGGAGAGCTCCAAATAAGATTTAGCGATGAATATTCGTTCCATTGGTTTCACTGATTTTTCTTTTTCGCCACTACAATCATGGAAGTTTAAAACTAATGGAAACATAAATAACAAACATAAAAACTCGATGATTTCTACTTTTTCTTACTTTCTCACTAGAGCACTGCAACAGTTTTTGATCAAAGCGAAATAAAAGTTACGTATCACGTTGGAAATTTACAGACGATGCTTTGAAATGGAATTTCTTTGGCTTTTGGGATATCTGTTGCAGTCGAAAAAATATGTTTTTCTATGCATTCTATCGAAGAAGGGATTCGATCGAAATACGCAGTGTTTTTTTATGAGTCGTATCGCGCAGTTCTTTGTTCTTTTTCTGCGCCTACGTTGCAATAACAATATAGTTCTTTTAAAGGCCTTCAGTTCACAAAGTTCCCTATCGAATTCATATTTGTAAAGACATTCACTTTGATTGAAACAAGAGACAAATTCGTTGTGGAAACTTATTTCGACCATTCTTTATGCGCGTGTTAGTAAGTGCGGTTGAAAATAAGATTTTAAATCATCATATGCACACTCAGTTATGCGTGTAAACACTGTTGAGGAATAAAAAGAAATATTTCGAATAAACTTGAATGGAAGAATACACTTGAAAAGGTTGGAACAAAGTCTATTGAGTTGCTTGGGAAGAGAGAATGAGGAGTGATACAACTCAATGTTGACGAAGGAAGAGAAAAAGAAGCTTTGCAAAAGACAGTAGAAATAAAAGAGAGTTGCACATAGGCTTTTCAGTATTGTAATTCTGAATTGAGACTAACGTACACATTGGAATTAAATGATATACGTATATGAAAACCAATGGCTTCGAAATTTACTGGTCTAATATGATTTTCAAGCGAAAGACTGGCGTGAGCTCTTTGTTTTAAATGGGTTTTCGGATGAAACTAGCCTATTCTTGCTCATTTACCGATTTCATTCAAAGTTTTATTCCTTACCTAAGGCTGCCTAATACAAGCATATATCATCTTCTATTAATAATGCACCAATATAGCATGGTATCTGTCTTGATTTTGACTCTTCTTTCACTGCTCTGGTAACAGCACGTAATATCTTTGAAAAGTCTGTATCAGGCTTTACAATGTGTTTCAGGAAATGCTTCGTAAATAAGCCACTTTCTTCTTTTCCATTTTCACATGCTTTGATCCCAGATGCACATGCAAACCCAATTAATGATCCAGCATTCACAATTGCTTTGTCATCACAATTTTCAGAAGCGTTTGGAAAAGGTTCTCGTGCAGTCATTTTCTCTAAATTAGGACTACAAAGGTAGTAAACTCGACAACAATTCAATAGGCATATAGTTACAAATGGGATCGAACACCGAAACTGTCCAGGAATCCTTGTACATGACGCATAAATTCTTTTAACTTTTTGTAATCTATACCTGAATTGCCTCTCGTGTTAGTTGTCGTTTTATTTAGAGAGAAGACAGCTTGTTGAAAATGAGCATCTTCGCTGCTGTCATTTTCTTTTGATATCAGAAAATTTTGATCCTAGAATAATGGTACAATGAAATTTTTAAGACTCGCTCTTGCTCGGTGCACCCAATATTTTAGACTGTCTCGATTTGTTTTTAGAGAATAAAAAATTTTACTCTAAAAGAACCCAGCAAAACATTCTCTACTATATCAGGATAGCCGATAATTGTATCATGGAGTTTGACAGAAGTTTCTTGAGAGACTCCCTTCCATTTTAGATCAGCCGTAAAACACGCCTCGAAAATAAGAGAACTCCTTTCATATGTATAAATCTTCAGTACTTACTTCCCATTGTATTCCACGTCCTGCAAAATAAAATAAGACAACACCGATTACAAGAGCCATTTTACGCCTTGATACAGTCTTAGGTTGAATTTTTGCTTCAGCCATTATCAGAAACGATTTGTATCTAAAAAATCTATATCGTAACTCGGAATACTTTTTCAAAGTGTGGGTATGGATGAAAATAGTCATGGTACATTCACATCTACCACACCTGCACCCTCACACTTGCATCCGATACAAATTCTAAGACTCTTGATTCAAACTAATGTATTTGAAAGCTTCAAATCGAGTTAGCTTCAAGACAAATGTCGAAAACACGATCTTTCCGAGAACCTGGCACCCCGCAAGAGCTTCTGACAAATAGAAGTATTACAAAGTCAATGGCTCCATCAAATCTTAATAGGAACCCAAGTCATATTAAGGTTTTCACTAGAATACTATGTAGTATCTATAAGCGAAAAATGATTGAAATTGAAATAGAACTTCTAGGAAGTTTCCTTCCTTAGTGGAGCATTTTTTCTTCTCAATAATTAGTAAGAGTTTGACTTCGTCGATAAATAGACTGTTATCCTTCTGTATTCTGAAGTCATGGAATATTTTCATTGTAAATTAGATGAACAAGTAGCATATGAAATCAATCAACTATGCCAGTTATTCGTTCTTCATGCTCATTATTGAGAAAAGAAAAGGGTGCGGGTGTGTGTGAAGGAGGCTGTGGACACGAATGTTCGCCACTTCTTTACCTATTTACATCTACACCCGTGTCGCGGGAGCAAGTATTCGGAGAGTAAGTTTTGCTGGGGAGCAAGTGTCGCGAGAGCATCTTTCATGGAATCATTTCAATGAATCACATTAGGCTCTCTTTCTCTCTTCTTATACATTCGCTTGCGATCCTAAGGATATGGATCTAAGTCTCAAGCATTCCGATATGACATGATACTCGTCGCGGGCACTTAGTCGAATTGATGAGCGATCTGTCACTTTTGATTTCCTTTTAGGACATAATTTTGCGGTGTCCAACACTATTCATCCTAAACTAGGTGCATCGATAGGTGGACTAAGTGTTTTTATCGCGCCGTCTCACTAGCCCGATGTCAGTTTAAATACGTGGTCGTCTTTCTCATAGCCTTCAATATGACTTGAAACATTTCGCTCTCATTCTGGTTAATGACTCGGTGATCTCGAGTCCTGTGCCATTACTATCACCCAGGTTTGTGAGAGCAGAACTTTGTCGCCATGGCTCTGAGCGATTCGTATGCCACTTGAAGCTTTCAGCTCTCGCTCTGACAAGTTAGTCTATTCACCAAAGCTTTTCCGTTGGAGTTCCACTCATTGCTGACTACCACGAAGCTGTTTCATCTACAGCCAGACACATTGCCGTGCAGCTTTGAGTGATTAGTCCTTAATAGTCGACACTAATACGAATAACCAAAGTTGTCCCTCTAGTTACGTAGTACCGGTGAGACAAGCGAAGGGTGTGGATATGGGTGGGGTGCGGGTGGGTGTGGGTATGGCTGGGGTGTGCGTGTTCATCTATTGTTCACCTGCACCCATACCCTGCAATTGCAAGAACTCCAAGAAATTGAGGTATATTAAATAGGACTGAAATTAATCCTTGTGAGCTGATGAGTTTATCTTATATATTAACAAAATGTTCCTTAAGATTTCTCTTCTTAGACTAATTCTTACACTCCTGAAACAATTTAAAAACTATTATTTTTTTTTGAATTGTACATCATGTTTCCAATGTTATTGAAAACATTTTTCTCCAAAAACAAGTCGTTTTTGTAAAATTTATTTCTCACGATCAGTGTTATAAATCAAAGTCATTTATACAAGTCAAGTATAATAATCACATTGTTGAGAATGTTCTCTTCTCATAAAAAGATCACTTCACTAATTGACACTATATTTTATGATCAACGATCCATAAGAAATTTTTGTAAACGTATACCGGGTGGGCCAAAAGTTTTGCAACATTTTTTATTTTGCATATATCTCTACTTCAGAGAATAATAATATCTTGATTCTTTTGTAGAAAGATGCGCCGTGAAAAGGTCTACAAAAGCTGTATTAAAAAATTCCTGCTGAATTCTTTTGATGGTTTTTCCATAATCAATATGAATAGGCTACGTGATAGTCCTTTGTCCCAGGAGTAAAAAATATTTGTAACATATTTTTATTTTCCAACAGAATTTAATCATACAACTTGTGTAGAGCCTTTTATGACACATCTTTCAGAAAAAAATTCAAGATCCTATCATTATGTTTAACCGAGATATGTGCAAAATAAAAAAAGTCTGTCAAAAAGCTCAGGGAACGAGTTTGCTGGCAAAATCGACCATAGAAAAGTTTTTTCATTCGGAACTCCAATCACAATCATCATATATAGGATGAAAGAGTTCGATGAGCTGAGCATTTTATGCAACGGAACTGGGTACTTTAAAATTGAATGTGACGAGTTGTGGGCAGATCAAGTTTCAGAATGCCTCGAAATTCACAGGTTGACTCGTTCAGTACGTTCATGTTGAGTATGGAAAAACTATCAGGGCTGGTTAATACAGTTAATAGGGATCTCTGTATACAGTTCTTGTAGAACTTTTCACGGCGCATCTTTCTACAAAAGAATCAAGATGTTATTATTCTCTGAAGCAGATATATATGCAAAATAAAAAATGTTGCAAAACTTTTGGCCCACCCGGTATAAGCATCAATCTCGTACGAAACAGATCTTTTCGCTAAAATCTTTTGTTTCTACTAAAGATTTGTTCTTCATCATTTCAGAGTTTTTTGTTTTTATTATGAAGAAAATAATTAAGTCAAAACACGAACATAAAACAATAAGCATAGATAATTGGAGTCATGAATGACACGTTGGAGATTTGAATCATCCTTGTAGGCAGACAGAACTGATAAACCATTCCCAATTTGGTAGCTTCAGATATATAAAACAAAACAGAATTATACAAACATCATGCTATTATTTAAGAGCCGCGCCAGAGATGGAACCGATGCCGGTCAGCGGTATAATAGTCATTGTTGACCTATCTTATTTTTACTTTTTTGCGGCCATTATCACATAAAGGATGTGTAACGATCCTTTCTTGAGACTAGACTATATTAGATATCATCATTCCGAGATAGACTCGGTGTGGACAAGCAATCGATATAAATTTTAGACCGTCCAGTCGCCGACAGACCGGTTGATACCGGTAGACCAGCCGATCTGACTTAGTTAGACTGGTACTGATACCCATCGTCAAAAATCTAGATCGGTTCCATCTCTGAGCCGAGCACGCTGATCATTCTACTATTTCATCTACACTTAGCTGATCTTTTGTTCATTTTGCGACTTTCTTAATGATTTTTTTCTAATTAACACCATATAAGGATATAGTTTCCCGGCGTCTAGAAAACGAAAAACAAAGGATGAATTACCATTGGTCTAGATAATCGCATTTATTACATTACAACCAAGTAAATAATATGAACTGTTTTATTCTCAATAACTATATTTTTGATGACAACCATTCATTATCAATATCTTACTTTCTCTTGAATAAAATAAGAATACTCTGAGAATTTTTTATTTAATCAAATAATAAAATTTACAATAAAGGAAAATATGAGAAAACTTCTTGTGGGTACACTAATCTATCTTCAGTAATTAATTGTTTTATATTGGTACAATTACGTCGTGTTACATCCCGTGTAAAGTTTTCTGTAACAATGTCTAATCCAGCATAACATACTTTCAGTTCGTTTAGACGAGGTAAATATGTTTTTGTTTCCATTAAAAATTGCTCAATATAATCAGTATGTACAAATGTAATATCAAGTGAAACGAGATGAGGATATTCAATGATTGTATATGAATGGTTATTATTATTGTTAAAATACCAATTATTCTGTGGCACAAGGTTCATGATATTTAAATTCTTAAGTACAGGAAATGCTCGAGTAATTCGAACAAAGAATTCATGTTTGAATGGAACTAAATCGTTAACTTCCAAACAAGTAACATAATTAAAAGTTATAGATGGAAACTTATTGGCGACACGTGTCAAATGTTCAAATTCAAATGGAAGTGAAAAAATATGACAATCTTCGACTACTATTAAAATAAGATAGAATACAAGATGCTTGTTGATATCCTTTGTATGTAAAAGTTTGCTGAACATCATCATTAGACAACCGACGAACAATATTTTTGGTACGATTTTCAGTACTAACATAAAATGTAAATGACTGAAGTTGTGACAAATGAATAAGAATATCATTGTGAAGATGGGAACCATCAATAAATGTACTTCGTTCACGAATACGAAGATATAAAGTTAATTTTTCCAATTGTGACCTACGACGAACAAGTGGTACAACTCGATCATTATAATTATAATTATCAGCCAAACGACGACATATTAATGAGAAACATTTCAAATTAGGTAAATTATCCTACAAAATAAGAATTGATCAGATTAATATTTATGAAATGAAGCACAACAGAAAAAGCTAATATTCACAGAGTAACTTGATCATTTAAATGTGAACAATTTAATATGATAATATCAAAATACTCATATGTATATTTCTACCAATATTCTATTGATTTGTATTCAGGTCCATCAATTTGATAATTGGATCTTATCGGAATTTTATGTGATATAATGAAATCCAGTAAAATTTGATAGGATTTCGGAAAAATGAACCCATAGTTTGGACCCGACAGTCAGGTAAGATTTAAATGTCACACTATTGTAACTAATACTGATTAAATAAAAGGAGTATCGAGATGATTCAATCCAATAGTGGAATCCCATCGGATCCGGCTGACATTCTCTTGGAATCGTGTCAAATCCGACGAACGAACCTACTAACAGATCCTATCTGTTGAATCTAATCAGATCTTACTGTAGTATCTGATCGAATTCCAATAGTCAGAATTCGTTAGTGAATTCGTTTCCTGGATTCCTGTCGGATGGCGGATCTTACAAAATCTGATCGAATTCGTCAACGGTTTCATGAGATATGACACTTGAACTTTACTTTAGAAAATCAGAGTCAAAGTGAAACATAATATCTAGCTTTTCATGTTCAATTCTGTGTTTATTTTAACTGTAACTTTAACATTAAAGTGAAAGTGACATATCCAGTTCCGTCACTCGGAATATACCATCGGATTCTATTGACTGATCGAAATGATGGATCTAGCTTCTAGAGTTTTACAGTATGGAAAATCTTTAGTCTATCTAAATTGCTTGTTTTTTTTTCAAAATAGAACATAAAAACTTACCCGATTATAACCGATAAATGACACATTAGAGAACCTATTCACTTCAACAATGAATGTCGAGAGTTGTTTGAGACGACCGTCAAGCAAAAAAAGACAATCATCAAAAATAGTCACATTGATTGATAGTTTCGTAAGAATTAAAGAAGAAAAGATAGTCGATGATAAACCAACAAGTGCTAAAGGTGGATATCGTGAATTAGATGGTGCAATAATAGTCAAGTGCGCCAGATTTTTTCCAAAAATGTAAATATATGTCCATATACATTTTTACTATAATCCAATAGGTCTATTTCTCTAGTGTATTTATCATTATTTATAATGATAAAATCTGTAATCTGATGTTTGAAAATGTGTTGAGCAATGAAATTATCTAAATAGATAATACATATTATTTGCCTTTCAATGCTTTTGCTATTTAAATATCTTGAATTTAAAAAAAAAATGCTAAATGATTACCTGTGAAATAATGTAAAGCAGTTCTTCGCTCAAAATTAAAAAGTTTCAATTCAGTTAAATTTGAATAATGAGAAGAAGCAAGAAGAATACGCTCCATTGACAATGGTTCAACAATAAGACATTTTACATTAGAATAGATTCGAGGTAATACATAATTACAAAGACGATCAAGTATTTGAAGATTAATTGACGAAATATGATCAGTTGAGGATATTAATAGAAAATTGAGAGTATTTGTGAAAATCGTATTTTGTGCTAGATTGTCAAGTCGTTCATTATTAATATCCAGTAATGAATAGAGAACATCAATGTTTTCAAGCTTTTTCAAAATTGTAAGTAAAATCTGATCTGACAGATCAAGAAGATGAACATGAGTTCGATTCATTTTTAATTCTGATTGTGACACTTTTCTCAAAGTGTACATGCATATATATACAAATATTCATTGTTTGCTTGTTATCCGTTCGGTCAATAAGGGGTCAAACACACTAGATAAAGCAAATTGAATTAAAGTTCAATTAAGCGATACAATTGGTTAATTCAGACTTAAGTCATCTTTTTGAGACGATTTAACTGTAAATTAACCATTCATCTTGCTTAATTCAATTTTAACGTTAATTCACTTTTCTAATGTGTTTGACCCCCAAGGTTACAAACAAACTAAGAAATGTGATTGGTGTTTCTTCGTAGCAACATCAATCATATTTCTTAAATTCTATTTTATTTGTCTAGTATGTTTGGAATCTGAGAAGAAGATGTGCATTCATTCAAAGGTGTAGGTAGTGTGAAATTTGGATCACTTCTTTATAGTGCAATTGCAGCAAATAATGTTATCGGTATGCAAGAAGTTCTGGCTAATTATGCACTTTTGTGGAGACATCACTTTTTGCTAGTTCTCAGGCTTCAACATTGTACTAGCAAATATTGATTTCATTAGCATCGTACAATGATGGAATTTTTCCTCCATATGGATGTTCAACATGGATTCACCTAAATAATGTCAAAAAGTAAAGATACCAAGAAACAGAATGTCAGAAGTAAACGTTTTTATCGTATGAATTTACAGAAGTTGCATACTGATATAGAATGATTCGAAAAAATATTTGAAGTTAGATGCATCTCGAAAGAAAAATCTTCTCACGATATGCATTCACCATCATATTAATAATCTTTATACTCGATATAATAGTAATTAGATATTGCTTATCAACTTCTAAAAGGACTCGCAAATATTGTAACAAAGAAAAATAAATAAAGATGTGCACGCATAACAGAATTTCATTCTTCAGTTCCATATTTACTCACTATTTGTTCAGTTTTGTCTGCGTTAAATTTCTTTTAATAATAATTGCTCTATTTTTAAAGTTTAATAAATTCTTCATTAAAACACTATAACACTAAATTTTCTTCTACTATTCTCCTACACTATTTTTCAAGGGTGTGGGTGTGCATCGTGTTGCCCACCAAACTAATATTTATACCGACACCCACACCCACACCCTATCCTCACCCTTTTAGTTAGTTTGTTTGATCGGTTTAATCAAAGAAAAGTATTAGCAAGAGTTAAGCAAATATCTATTCCAAGTTATAGATATGAAGGTGAAGAGTTATAAGAGAATGCATCAACTTTTATTTGTAAACGTATGATTTCTATCTCATCTCTCTAATTTTTCGTTCTTGATTAACACATTAGTTCTTAGTGTAACTGTGAAGTTGTTTTTTGCTTATTATTGAAACTGGTCCCATTAGCTTGGTTTTAAAATGGTGGGTGCATTCGTCAAATGAAAATCCTTCATTCATACAAAAAAATAAGAGAAAACGAAATAATGTAAATATTTCAAATTAACAACAACAAAAAAAAGCATAACAGAATACATTGTAGATAATCAAAAGAGAGAAGAAAAAAATGAACAGATTCATAATCAGATACCAAAGACAATATTTATTCATGGTAGCTATTGCCAATCTCTATTCGAATTATTATTCTTTCCTGAAGTATGAGTGGCAACAATTTTATTGCCGTGAGAAGAAGTAGGTATACGTTCAGCACTACTGCCTAGGTTATAAAAACTAAGGAGTCACAGCAAGGTGTCTGTGAGTAGCAGTGTATAGGTTATAGAAACATGACAACAACTACTCGAATAAATACTAATTGTCATACCGATGAAAGTAAAGATAGTTACAATCGATAAAGCATGAACAAAGACACGAGAATAATCTGAATTCAATAAGAAAAGTTTTCGAAGAAGATAGATCTGTAAAAAGAATGAGACTAATGGCAAAATGCGACTACCTATCAACTGAGCATAAGTGATACACTTTTATGAATTATCAGATTTGTTCAATAAAACAGTACAGAGACAATCATCATAAGGAAGTTCACAATATAAAATTGGTGAAATGTGTGTCACATTTAACCCACCAGAATCAAGGACGGATTTTTCGACTTCGCCAAAAAGACGTAGAAGATATGTATTGAAACAGCTAATGGCGTAAACAATACAACTAAAACCAAAAATACAGCCCATGTGCTTCAGAGTCGAATAGGTGCGAAATTGTTTTTTCATTGTGATATTCTCTGTTGTCGTCTATATATTTGTAGAATTACCAATTATGATGAGAAGAAAATCTGAAACGAGTTAGGAAAATGAATAAATATACGTGATATACAAAGAATAACTCATTATGTCTGTAATGACCATGTTTAACTTTTCGGATCAAGAAGTAAATGATAATATGTAATTATGTGTAAACAGATTTTTCTAACTTTCAGATATAGTGAACTCAATGATAATTAATATTCTCAATTAAAAATGAGTGCGTAATATTTATTTGAGAAAAAATTTCAATCTGTTACAGCTTTTGTATTTAGATAGACCTTTATGGTATAGAAGATAGTAGATATAGTTAAAGAATAATCAACATTTACTAAGATTATATCTAACAACAGTTTCTCTAGATATGTCACTTTTCGAAAATATTATCATTGGATTATTTTAGCAAAGGTAACAAACACAAACAAGATATGATATTTTTCTTGAAACAGGCTCTTCATCTTGTGGTTGTATTGACCGTACGACGTTAAAGAATTGTCTAAACAATTCGAAAATATTCTACTTTTCTTTCGAATAATATCATTTACAAAGACAAGAAAATTTCCTGAGAAACGTTTAACACATATAGAGACAAGGAAAATATAACTATGATGTACATGAAAAAGAAATATGAACATGAGTTTTTATCTCACACAATTGTTTGTTAACATTAGTTTACATAACATATCGAGAGAGATACGGTAAGAGTAGTTGATGGCTAATAGTTTAATAGTATTTATTATTATTAAACAGAAAACAAGCTTGATGAAAACTGGAATTTCGAAGTACGATCACACGTTATCTATTTGTTTAGTTGTTTTCAAGATTTCATACTCACAGATTATTAAAGACAATTCACAACATTCAAGTGGACCAAGAAATTCTTCTCCAATCTAAAAACAAAAATTTAATTAAATTTAAAT
>CAJNSZ010001547.1:0-25035 GCA_905329745.1 Rotaria sp. Silwood2 | reverse complement strand
AGACCATAACAAACAAAAATAATATTATATACGCATACCCCCCACCCCCCTTACAGACTGCAGCAACCGCCCATAAAACGCTGCAGGTTTATTTAGCAATAAAAATAAGCAAGTTAAACAATATTAAGAATATCAGTTCGACTGCTATATAATATTTCAATACTTTCATACTTAAAAAAACTTACATACTTATTAAAGTTCGTAAAAATGTAGTCGTGATCTTTCTTTTAATTTAAGCTTGCGTGTTAAAAATCAAGGAGGCAAAGTTATAATATATATTAATCTGCTATAGCAGTCATATAATTAATATGAGATGTATGATTCGATCTTTTTATCAATGTAAATGATAGACAATATCGACATTATGGATTAATTGAGACATAAGCTAATGTAAGAGTTGTTAATACATATAACCTACATTATTCTAATCGTTCTATTAATTAAATAGTTGATGGTGCAGAAAAATAATTTCAAATTAAAAAACAAAAAAGAAATGATTATTATCGAGTACATAGCAATATTTATAAATGAAACTGAGCGCGCTTAAATGAAAAAACAATATTTTCGTTTTTTAATATATCTTTTTAATGTACAAATAAATAATAAATTCCCGCTCTTTTCATCGATTTTCAATGAAAACAACTATAGTTGGGAGTGGGACTTTACCTTTACTTTACTAGTAAATAAAATGTTTACTGTTCACTTTTATAAAATTAGATATTGTAATTCTCATTTGATAATGTAATTATACATCGTAGCTAACAGTTGGTGTAACAGGATTCAATAAAATGCTTGTCTGTCTCAAGGTATCAATATCTATAGTTCGATCTATCAAGTTCTTCCATGACTTATTATGTTTCTTATAACCATGGGATGGACCGTTGTTCGTGTTTTCTTGTCATGCGACCTCCATCTTTTTCGATCATTGTAAGTATAGGTAGGTTATCATTTGCCCCAAATTGGTTACCACAATCAATCCCTGAATCAAAATTTCCAAATGAGGATTTCGATTTAGGGACTTTTTAATTTGGGATTGTTTTGAAATGAAATATATCATACATTCTGTAGTTCAATCGCATTCTTTTTCTCTTCCAAGACCATATTACCAAAACTAAAACTTTTGAAGTCATATGTGTTGAAGATGTTTAGTTTGGATTAGCTAAACATAATTAATTAAAGCAGTTTTCCTATGAATTTAGTGACCAGAATGTTTTTTTTTAGGGTACTACAAAAAAGAACTTTCAGATAGATCTGGTCACCAGAATATATTTTGGATTGCCAAAAAGAGAACTTTGAAGTAAACCAAGATACATTCTAGTCACTAGATTCATGGGAAAACTGCTTTAATTATGTTTAGCTAATCCAAACTAAACACCTTCAACACATATGACTTCAAAAGTTTTAGTTTTGGTAATATGGTCTTGGAAGAGAAAAAGAATGCGATTGAACTACAGAATGTATGATATATTTCATTTCAAAAAAATCCCCAAATTAAAAAATCCCTAAATCGAAATCCTCATTTGGAAATTTTGATTCAGGGATTGATTGTGGTAACCAATTTGGAGCAAATGATAGACATTCTAAGTATAGACTATACAGTAGAAACCAATTGGGTATCTATCAAATAATTGGTTAAAGATGTGCAATCTGAGAGCGATATACACTGGACAACAACATGTACAATATCTGTGAATCATAGAATTTCCAACCCTTTCATAAAAAAGACGATTTCTCTTCAAATGGCAGATGGTTAAAAAAAAGAATTGAAATATAGAACTGATTCCATTCTAAAACCTATATAATCATGAGTCCTCTGAATTAACAGTAAGCTTGTCAGTAAAAAAAGTCTCTCTTTCTTGTTTTCGTATATTTGTCATTTGTTAGAAAAAGAAAATGCCTGGGGTATGTTACTGTCTATGTAGCTTGATGAGATAAAGTAAATAGAAAATGTATTTACTAGTAAATATTTTATTTACTTTATTTACTTTTTGAAAAAGTAAAGTAAATACCCCACCCCTAACTATAGTTGACAAGAAGTCTTTCAGTATGTAGATGATGCGTCCGGTAACAAAGCTACACGTATACGTGAGTTCCACATTTTAGCTCCGCAGGAGCTGCGCTAACAAGCTTTTTTGTGTACTCAAAAAGTGAGTACACGCTAGAATCGGTCAGTATGTCCGGCCGGCCGTTTACACGATAGCTTTCGAAAGGAGAGTCTGATCATGATGAAATTTTCTATACAGTTCAGTCTTCACAGTGTCTCGGTCGAGTTCGAAGATGAGCAGGATCCGTCAAGAAATAGCTGAGTTATTGAAAAAATTGTCATTATTGATCGGACCATCCCTGAGGGGGGGGGTACATGGATTTTTTCAAAAAAAAATTTTTTCCTTCGAATTATTCATAATATATATAAATCAACTCAGTTTTTAACGCTGATTCCGAATCTGATATTAGTTTTGAACTGAATCGTAGCTTTCTAACAAAACATCTCCGAAAAAAGGTCTCAAAATGCATAAAAACTACATGAAGAAAGCAAATAGTCTAGATATTTATCAGATGATAAAAAAAAAGTGAATGCACCTGTTCACTTTTTGAAGAACACGTAACACTCGGATTTAAATCCAATGTTTTCGCATTTATTTTGTTTCTTTTTCATTATGAGAATAAGGGAGACAAAGCTCGATGAGTGCTAGTAAGAGAGTGGGTGACTTCTGTTCGTTGAGATTAGGATTACTTTCTATGAACGATTTTCGGGCAATCCTTAAAAGCCCGGCCAAGAACTGTTCTAATGTCCGTAGCAACACGATTGGGTTTCTAGGCTCACTGACATGTGTTACCGTGTGGATGCATATGGACGATGTGAGTCTTCCCACGCGTCTACGAGCATTACGTTCGCTGTGGTACCACCAGGATGGTTCCTGGTCGCGCGCGAATAGAACAGAAAAGGAAAAAAGCTCGTTTCAATCAATTAACGCGAATTTATTTCGAAGTGACAGGAAAGGAAAGAAAAATCACTTGCAATGAGTTTATTTCATAGAAAAACGTTGAACACGAGCATTGTTCCGATCAGCGACATAGAGATTGCCATGTCGATCGAGGGACAAACCAATGGGATGATTTAATTGATTTGCTCTTGATCCTTCACCATTTCCACCCACAATGACAGTGCCTTGTGTTGCTCCTTTCGGCCAACGCATTACTCGATGATTCCCTGAGTCTGTCACGTAGATGGTACCTAACGCATCGACGAAAAGTCCACCAGGACGACACAATTGTGTCAGATTATTTCCTTGGCCATGACCTCCAGCAACGACGATTCCTTCTTTTTCACCTTTAGTCCATTTGATTACACGATGATTATCTTTGTCTGACACGTAGACGGCCTGCTGTTGATCGACAAAGATGAAGGTCGGATAGTTGAGTTGATTGAGATTGGAACCTGTTCCATTTCCACCAACCACGATAGTTCCATTCTCGTCTCCTATTTGATATCGTCTTACTTCCTGTTTATCAATGTCAGAGACATAGAGATATCTCTGATCATCCATGGCTAATCCATAACAACCGATGTCGTCGATAAGAATTTCTCCTTGAGTTGTATCACTACGACGAGACCATCGTACAACTCGTTCATTGTAATGGTCACAAATAATGATACTATCTGTCTCTTTGTCGATTAAGACATCAGTTGGAAAATACAAGTGATCTAATGCACATCCTTCGCCTTTCTCACCAACTAAAACTTGTCCATTCGTATTACCTATCTTCCATTGGATGATACGACTATTAATAACATCAACAATGACCAGTTTTTGATCATCATCAACGAAGAGACCACAAGGCATGCTGAGTTGATTGGTGGCATTGCCCCGTCCATTGCCTCCAGCAACAGTCACTCCATTCTGTTCCCATCGAGCATTCAGTGGAATATTACAAAGCACTACAATGAACAAGAGAGAGAAAAAAGAGTACTTAGTAACGTTCATGATATTAAAAATCGTTTTTTGTAGCTTTTTTATGGAAAATTTTCAGGATTTCGGAAGCAACACTTATAAATTACATTTCTTAATATCGAATGGTGAATCTTAATGAAATAACGAATTTGAAATTAGAACCTTTCTAGACTATTTTTTCAATCAGTTTTTTAGTTTTATTTTATTTATCTCAGTATTGTCCGATTTCTGTGAATTCTCAACCCTTGAGCCATCCTGAATCCTTTAAATTCTATAATTTAAACCAACATAGGGTCAACTTCGAACAAATTGAAAAACAAAGTAGAATTCATCCACAAGGAAGTCAAGAAATCCAAGGAATTGAAGGATCTTAACGAACTCAGGGAATTCAAGCATGTGAAGGGTATCAAATAATCTAAGGATTCCAATGAATACAAGGATCTAAAGGATGCCAAAGAATCCAAAAATTTCAAGGGATCCCAGGGAATTCAACGAATGCAACGAGCCCCGGGAGATCAAAGGATCCTGATGAACCCTATGTATTGAAGGAATTGAAGGATATGAAGGAATCAAAAGAAGAGAAGAATGCAAAGGAATTGAAAGATCGCAAGGAAGCCATGTTAGGCAAAGAGTGGAAGGATCTCTAGGAACTTAAAATTGATGGAGCTTTTAGTATCCTGGAAATTTCTTTGAGTTGCTAGAAATACGTTTAGTTTGTTGACTGCTAAGAAGTAGTATTGTGGGGAGCTATGTACCATAAATACAGTGATGTCAAATCTGAAACTCGAATTCAATTGAAATTTGAACTTTCAAGTTTCGACAATGAGGATCAGGATATCATGAGTGAACTTACAGAGATCGCAACACGCACAGAAGCGCGCAGTTGAGTGTGGAACAAAGAAACTTCTAAGGATCCGATACATAGTGTAATGTGGAAACTTGAAAGTTGAATTTTCAATGTAATTGAAGTTTCAAGTTTGATACTATTACAATCCAATAAACGAACCCCACTCAGCAGAACCTAAAGATACTTTCTTGGAATACTTTTGATTTGAAATTCCAGGAAAATTTCATCAAAGTTAAAGTACTTGAATTTCCTGAAAAAGAGTAACTTATCATGCCATCAAGGGCAGTGAGGGAAAAATTTCGCAAATCACAACGCACACGGAGTAGGAGGGTGTAGTATTTATTTTAGTGGGCTTGTTTTACTGTCTTATACGTCTGAAGTGTCCATATACATCCTATATGTGCAATTCCTTCTTATGCCTGAGATGCTTGTTCAACCTCCCATATCTCTTTCTCTGCCTCCAGTACGTTTTTATACCAATAATACATCGGACACATTATAATAATATTATTAACTTTTATTGTGCCTAATACTTTGACAATCGTCAATAGCTCCTGTAGTACTTATATCAATTGTATCTTATGGCTTATTTAAAGTACAGTGTCTTGATAACCAGGAAGTGAAAATGTATTTCCAGAAATTCAAATAAGTTTAGTCTATATTCAAAAATTGTGTCAAACTTAAGTTCCTAGAGATTTCTGCACTCTTTGCGAAGAATGAATTACTAGGATCGTTGCATTCCTTGACCTAATCGGATTCCTTACGATGTTTGACATCATTGGATTCTTTGGGTTCTTTAACTTCCTTGACATCCTTGCTTTTCTTGGATTCCCTATAGTTGTATTTGTACAGTTTTGGTATTTTTTGGATCCAGGGTTTCTCAAGAGTTCAGAATTCATGTAAATCGGACACGTTTCATTTCGGAGAACAAAAGTAGAAACACTTAGTAACGCTCATTATATGAGAAATAGTTTTTATTCGTAGTTTTCTATGGAAATTTTTTAAGGATTTCGGAAACTATCTCATAAAATTGGGGTAAAGAGGAGATCTGAAGGTTCTTTCTGATAATATAGAATGGAGAGCCTTGATGAAATAATGAATTGTATGAGATAGCAAGAAACTCGAAATTAGGATTTATGCTGGAGAATTTTTGGAATTAGGTGTTGAACACCATCTATATGCTCATACACGTTTTATAAGAATTCGAAGTTTTTCTCTGCTTTTAATATTGATTTGTTAGAACAAGCAGCTATCTAATCCAAAGTGCAAAAAAAGAATGAAATGAAAGTTGAGATTCATTTTTTCATAGAGAAGATTCAAATACCATCTATGATACTATAGATATCATATAGGTTGCAAGACGGTCAATCTCAGAAAAAAATTACTCTCTTGTATGTATGTAGGGTATTGATTGCTGTATATGGAATCACTAGAATGAACAAGAGAGAAAAAAAAGGTACTTTGTAATGCTCATGTTATTAGAAATCTTATTTTTGTAGTTTTCTATGAAAAATCTTCAGGATTTCGAAAACTACACATAGAAATTGTAATTCATAATATCGAATAGAGAATCTTAATGAAAAAAGACAAACTTCAAATTGGAATTTTTCATGAGATTTCTTTCAATGAGAGATGTTGAATTGGATCTACATATTCACGCATAATGTATAAGAATTCAACAAAATTTTTGTATTTATTTGTAAAAAGAACAATTTTTGAAATTTCATATTCCTTTCTAAAGGGAGAAAATTGAAATATTATATTATTTGAAAGTTTCATTTTCAATTCACCAGAATGCTACTAACACTACTTAGGAAGCGATGGACTTAAATGTAAGACTAAATATACGAGAATTCTGAACGTAACTTCGAGTCATAATTCCAAGTTCTTAAAAGTTTAGCTCGATTTGAACTTGAACAATCATGCTTGGGCTCAATTAAGCTCGAACATTTATATTCAAGTTCGATCCCTAAGACTCGACTTCAAACTCAAATGATTTGCGAACTCGAGCCGAAACATCGAGTTGAGTGTCATTCTGTCGAACTCAAACCGTTTGTGTTTAGGCCATGTTATGTGGGGCTCTTGAGACTTCATAAGAATTCTTTTGATGTCAACGATAATTTCTAATGTCTGAAATGCTAAGCTTTCAAGAAGAAAACTGCACAACACGAGATGCTAAGGAAGTCTCCATGCTTTTGATGGAACTTATTTTCAGTCTATAGCTTATTTTCTTATGATATAGAATGTTCAAAATAAATGGAAGTTCATTTACTATCCTCAAATCATATTTTATATATCTGCATGAAAGTCATTTCAGACTATTTTATTGTATTATTATTAGAAAATTATTATGCTAACTTATCACTGTTTATTTCATATTAGAGTGTTAAAACAAAAAAAAACATGTCTTTTTTCGTTAGATGATATAAATGTGAATAGTGTCTAATGGATTAATGAAAACAGTAGTTTGCGCTTTAGAAGATGCTATACTAGTATTTCTAGCATTTTCGATAACATAAATAGTTTTTATGCTTTAACCATTTATCTATATTTAATATTCATACAGAAGTTTAAAAAATAGCGAATTCTGATGTCTCTTTTGATCACATAATTCTGTAACTCATATGTCGCTATAAATCCTAAAAACATGGTTACTGTTTTATACGCAAAAAAAAATCAAAGGATTACTTGAGAAACAACTTTAATTCACTGTGTTGACTGCTTTTTTCTCATCTATTATCTGAAATAAAAGCGGTTCAAAGTTAGCAGATTTTTATATGATTCAACTCGCGACCAAAAGCTATGCTGCATTGGTTCCTAACGAATAGAAAGTTCTTTCACTATGTTGACCATTACCAAATCAATCTAGGTTTATTTATATTGTCGATATAATATTTTCACTAAAATATCGCATAACTCTGCAAATATACAATTAAGTGTTAGGAAACTACGCATATGTATGCAATTTTCTTAACGAAATATTGGCGAGCCTATTTATTTACCAAAATGATGACTACTTATTTAGATGTGGAATGATAAATTGGAATAGTTCAATTAAGTATTTAGCTAACCATTATTTTTTCAATCAAATTAGCAAACAAAAAGCTATTCATTTCAAGAAAAAAAAAAGAGAAATGAACGATTTCTCATAGCGATTTATTATCTTTTTTGTCAAGAAAATTCAGAAAATATTTTTGAATTCCACTTTCTCAAAGATATCTGGTATTAAACTAAAGAAGTAAAATGATCTCAATTTTATTGCATTATGCTCATCAAGTTAATCTATGTTAGAAAGTCCAAATTTGGCATCGCACTTTCAAAATTCTAAGTTTCAGTCGTTCCATGAACAGTAGGATATTCTAAGAAAATGATACTATTTTACAAATACTGGCGAAATGAACTAGAGTTTGAAGAGTAAAAATCTGATGTTAGTCTTTGAAAATTTTATATTCAAGCTTTTCATATGACTAAGGCTGTTGCATTACACATGCATGATGAGACCAAATTATGAAGTGGATCAAGTATTTACAATAGTTATAATTTGCATATGATAAAAAAACTTACTAAAACCAATAACAGGAGCGGATAGAACGAAATGAAAAAATAATAAAGGTAGCAGTATTCCTCTAAAACAAAAAATACGTTGTCCTAAATTTAATTCTTTTCAGAGATATTTTCATTTTTATTATGACAATGTGCTTTTTATGATTGATTCTCAGTCAGTATCTTTCCTGATTTTTACGTTTATTTGATGTTGAACAGTAAGTATCATCCCATGTTTCACATTATCCTTACTTTTGTTTAAATTCCTGATTCTTTTCAATTGCTGTCCTACCTATGTGCCTGATCCTGCAATATAGAACGCTGTGATTCCTGTAAACGTGCGTGCTTATTGGTATCTTCGAAAGAAAACCTGTATCCTGATCCTTTCTATACTCTACAGAATCACTTTTTTAACTATCGAATACAAATATTTCGAACAATCCAATAAACTATTTGAATTCTGCCACTAAACAGAGATGTCAACTTTAGGCTCCGTTCTCAGATACGGAAACTCGGCATGCGTTCCCGTTCTTAGAAACCACGAAATGCATTGTGTTTAGATACAATAAAATACACTCTTGTAAGCATTCTGAAATGTTGGGTAATGCTTATATATTTAGCTTTCAAAAGCGTTCCCATTCCCAGAGAACTGAAACGCTGATATCCTTAGTGATAACAGTGTCTCGTTTCGAAAATAAAACATTCAAACAACAATACTATAGACTTTCTCTATTTTATTTATGAATGTAATTTATTGGTTTTACTTTGGATCGGCCAAAACTTCTAAGACTAATTTTGACGATTGTATTAAATAGTTAATATTTAAACTTTTAATGTATAATAAATACCTAGCAGAAAGCTTCGCCTTCAATAATTGGTTAGACAACTGTATCTTGGATAAGAAAAAGTGCGCGAGTGTAAGGAAAATATACTCTTTTACTCATCAAACTCATACCTATTCATCCAGGAAAGAGTTCCTTGTTTTATTATTGTGAGTGAGATTTTCTACTAGGTGTTTATGCAATAGAATTTTCAATATTGACTACTTTATAAAATCTCAAAAACCAGGCTTAAAAATTTTGGTTATCCCTAAGTAATAGACTTTTATTAAAATAAAATATGATAACTATCTAATGATGCAGGTGGAAATTAATTTTACTCTCACAAAGACCTTCGTTGTCAATGAATGACGCTAATCTTAGTATGCAGATTTCGATTTCAAATGCCAAATGAAGTTTTCTATCTGAGTATTCGCTTTCAATGTCTTTATATTAACTACAAAAGTTTATACTTATCATTCATCATTTTTGCTACCCCTAACATCCATACCAATGTATTATGAAAACAAAACATATAACTAATGTAAAATCATCGACAACAGAACAACTTACTAGCCGACATTGAAACGCCTATTTTGTAATGTAAGTCTACAAGAGATACTACTTCGCATTTATAGTTGATGGTAACCGTTGGGCTTTTTCCAACATAGAATATTTACCTGAGTCACTCAAATGTGACTATTTCTATGAGACAGCTTCTTTTCTTTGCATTAATATGAATACATTTATCTGTTAGATATGATTGTCTTATTTTTTCTTTCTTTTTTTGTATTTGGAATTTTCCTAGTATAAACAAGAAAACTGTGAGTATTTTACCAATGCATTTTATCAATTTAAGAAGGCCAGTACAGGCATATGATGTCTTAGGCTAGAACTCACATTTTTTCTATCTCAATTTGCTCTTCGGCCGAGAATGTGAGGGTGTGTAGGTGTAAAATCAAACAAGAACAGACCGATCTATATTCTTCAAATAGAAATCAATCTGCTAATCTTAACTTTTGCTTTTCAGCAACCGATTTTATGTCAAATAAATGAATTTACATTTAACTAAGTTATTGTGCTGTAAAATCAAACAATATAATAATAGAATTAATGTGGATATACTTTACAGATGCGTTTTGTGTTATTATTTATTTAATAATTAAAACACTGCAGGGCACTACATAATAAAAAAAAGAAGCACAAAGCAAAAGCAAAACAAAGATTAAGTAATTTAAATAGTACGAAAAAAGTATGAACTTATCTCAATTGAAGTAAATAAGATAAATTCGATAAATGTAGTAACGTATAATAGTAAAGAAATGGAATATTACATTTAGAATTTGAATAAGGAGATAGGAAAAAATGATAATAAATGTATAATAATTACGTTTCTAGAAATAACAGACACATAAATGTTTAATAAATTTAACTAAAAATGAGGGGAAATTGGAAGAACTTTCAGGGGCTAGCAGTGTCCAAATTAGAATTAATTTAGGTATTTGACAATCAAAAGATAGTTTCTTCCATTTAAAACACATGTTCGTTAGTATAATGTAAGTTCTTTAATATAATGCCGAAACTGTCCACTTTATGATGTAATGATTTGGGTTGGAGTAATATATTAAAATACCATTTATATTATTTTTGTTTTCTTCTTTCTTATATTTAATGGCTATGAATCATAAATGTTATTATATGTCTCGTTGTATTATTCAATAGGGAAATTAATATTGATCAATTAATTAACAATATGCTATATTAACTTATTATATTTTTATTACCAGTTTATTATCGATAATATTGGGAATCAAATACAATAAATCAATATATCGATATATTCAATACTTTTCTGAGACTTCACTAGATATTTCACTTAATTATTGTTTTCTTACAAATGCCAATTTCTTGAATAGTTGTATGTAAATGATAAATAGAATTGTTAAATGTAACAATTTAAATAGTTGGATAAGATATATAAAAAATATTTAAAAAAATTAACTAAGATAAAATCATTGAACATTAATAAATTCTGCAATTGAAAGGCTTAATGAATTTGAACATATAAGGGTGTGGGGTCTGCCTGTGGCTGTGGGTGTGGGTGTGACAAAAGAAGAGAATGCATCCATACTCACACCCACACACCACCCCAATCCAATATTTTTAAGGCTTTCCTTATTGTGTTTATTGTGTGCAAATCTATCATCTTTCCCATGATTTCCAATAGTCAGAAAGTATCTTCTTACAAGGATCGTTTTACTGTACTCCCACATTTTATCTGGCATACCCTTTAGTACAGATCATTTTGTTCATTTTTTATCTATAAGTTTTCAACATCATCTTAGACTTTATATTTTCTTCGGTTTTTATATATACTTTCTGAAAAAACCTTCTAACAATAACAGTATTATTTCTTCCACCCGACTTATATTTTTCCGAAGAAAAGCTTGTTCATAGAAATGTTTGCATTAGTTATTTATATTTTTCTTTTCCTGAAAAATTAGCTGATTCAAATGATTTTTCTTTACTAAATTTGTAACGCTTCGGAATGGTCTTTTAACGATCGTGGCGTCATTTAATTTAATTTTTTATTTTTCTTTCCCAGAAATCTTTCAACAGAGATGCTTTTGCACACGTTTGTTAAGATCAAATATCCAATCCTTTTATCTCATTCATTTTCTTTTTGAATGAAAACAAATTTTACATACACAAAAAAAGGAAAATCAAAACTATTTATCTACCTCTGAAGGTGCTGTTTATCTTTAAGAAAAAACAACCAAGGAAAAAAGAAAGAAAATTAAAAGAGAAGAGAGGATGAGAAGGAAAGATACGTGGAAAGAGGTAACTAAAAGGAGTATGTATAAGAAGAATAATATGATCTTGTGTTAGCATAACACAGATCATAACAACCTTTCATTTTTAATTCTACGTCGCATTTGTAAAAGAGACTTTCATTATTTTTCATAGTTAATTTCCAAGAAACTTCTAATGACGCTGTTGCTATTGTTTGAACAGAGGTTTACACCTTTTGCTTCGGGAAAAAAAACATTATGATGAAAGCACCATTATTCTATATGCGTCTTTCTCCTTCGTAAAAGATGATTAAGCTAGCATAGTTTTTTTTTCAGAGACTTCTTACCGATTTTCTTTTTTCATGTTGCCGTGAAATTATTCAACGTAGAACCTTTTACTGAATTCTCATTTTTACTACTAGAAGTGTTTAAGAGTATCGAGTAACATTCTGGTGAAACGCAATGGAAAGGGAGTGCTGAAATGTGTCTGATTAGAAAATTGTATCCTCTCATAAAACGCATAGAAAAAATCCATGCGAAGGACAGATTATGAAGGTTTCAAATAAGTGATTTAGAATTTTATGCCTCTGAAATTTCATATCTGTAACATATCAATTGCTGCCTTATTTCAGTTATAGCGAATATGAGAAAAAATGAGAAATCAGTCTCATGACACATAAAATAATAGGTATATTGCATTTCATACCTTTATCTTTCCACACATTGAACTAACAGCTTATTCTTTGTTCTACTGTGAGTATAGAATGTTTGCTAAGAAACTTCAGCTAGGATATTTCTATTTCAGATTTTCAGCTTATATCGGAGAGTTTATCTTCATTATCAATTTCACTATAAAAATTTATTAATTTACGAATCAAGCAATACCTGTGAAAACAACCATTTGCACGACTTAAACACTTTCATTTGCAAGTAAGTTTGCTTGATATTAATAGATGCAATCTGCAATGAAGGGAAGAAAACGAAAAATATTGTTGAGTGACACGCTAGTTTTACTTCTATTTTAATGTCCCATTACAAGATGGCAGATACATGGGCAAATCGTAAGAGATGCAAAAAGACATTTTTTTTAAACAAGATCTTTCAGTAGGTGTGAGTGTGATTATGGATGAGAAAGAAGCCATTAATATTCCAGACACACCCATACGCTTATTCGAGAATTCTTCGGAAGAAATACACAAAATTGCCCCGAATGTTTAATTTTATAGCTTACCTTAGAAAATTAATCACAGCAGCAGCTATCTATATATATATAATGTTCAATGTCTCTCTGCCTGTCTGCGTCAGGTTAAAGATTAAAAATCAAAGGTCAAAGGTTAACGGTTAAGACATCGAGAATTTTCTAGAATGTTCAAAAATGATGTGTACTTCTACAAGTTTCCAGAATGTTCTTGAACTTTCTGGAACATTTACGAAGGATTCTACGGTTGTGTAAGAAGTTGGCTTAGAGATTAAAGGTTGAGATTAGTAGAAGGTTCGAGAATATTCACTGAGCTTAGATCATGACTCGTGAATGGTGAAAGGTCAGTTCAAAAAAATTTCTGGAAGATTCTCCAGTCGGATTCCTACTTGGGGCGTTACTATCAATGTAATCTTTGTAGAAAATAACGTTGATTGTAGTGCTTCCAATTGCCGCCCTCGATTATCAAAGGGTATAAATAGATCCATCGAAGTTGTAGCAAATCATTTTTCGAATATCAACGATGACCGATACATCAAACTATTGAATTATGGATATCGAATGTGATAAGTCAATACCAATAGCACTTGACCACGAAAATAACTCGCATTTAGATGACAGTGTAAAACAATCTCCAGTCGCAACGTCACATGAAAATCCAAACGTAAGAGCCTTCAGAAAATCCGGGAGAATTCGACAACGACGTGCACAAGAAAGTGAAGAGGCTAGAAAGGAACGACAACAGAATGCAAGACGAGCGAAAAGACGAAAAGAACAAGAAACGGGTGATGAACGACACGAACGACAAGTAAAAGATACAATTCTTCATCAACATTGTTGACAACGAAGCTCATCTTTCTATGCAGCTGTACTTCATGATGAATTTCTATCAGAAAGTTATCATGGTAAAATGGGCAAGGTGTGTTGCCAGTGCAACGCCCTTCACTTCAAGGATGAGTGTGCTTCCGATAGACAGGATGAATTCAAACACTGTTATCACTATGAATATATTTAACTTCTAGAGCTTCTCCCATACCCAGATGAAGTCAAACCTCTTCTCAAAGGAACTGATGTCAACTCAAGAAATTTCCGCGAAAATATCCGATGTTACAATAACGCTCTAGCATTTGCATCGATGGGAGCTCAGATTGATTTACCACAATGTTATGGACCCAATTGTTTCTGTATTCATGAACAGATCTATCATCGAGTCGGTACACTTCATCCTGAAACTGACTAGAGAGCATAGTTCGGACAACTTTACATTTCGGACTCATCTTTGGTATTAAAAGAACGAATGGGAAATATTGCCAATGAAAATTGCAATGAAACGATGATGAGGAAACTCGGCGATATGATGAAGAGCATTAGTCCTTTTACTGCTGCCTCAAGATGATTCACGAAGTGGAAGAAGACGAAATTGATCAAGCTAAGAAAGAAAAACGAGCACTACCTCCACTTCGAATGATTTTTGACATTGACCATCGAATTCATGATCGACGACTCTACAATCTCCCAACAGTAAATGAAGTCGCTGCAATCTTTGTTGGTCAAGATAATGAAGTTCCAACGCATCAAAATATTACTATTCATCCACGTGACAAAGATCTTCAAACTATTTCAATCTTACACCTTCACTGTGATCCAATGTTTTATCCACTATTATTTCCACGTGGAGATGAAGGATGGCATCGGGACTTAGAAAAAACTGATCGATCACGAAATTGGACAAGAGTATCAATGCTCCAATTTTACAGTTATCGATTGGCTATTCGTCAAACCTTCAGTGCTAATCATTATGCAGGAAAATTATTTCAACAATATATTGTCGATGCCTATGTTAAAAATGAACAATGTCGCATTGCATTTCACTGACAAAATCAAAAGACCCCTCAATTAGAATTGTACTAACGTCTAATGGATCATTTAACAAATGAAGCAGTAATAGAAGGGCTAAAGCTTGGACGAGTCATTATACTTCCATCAAGTCTTCAAGGAGGTCGTAGAACAATGAAACAATATTATCAAGATGCAATGGGAATCGTCCGAAAATATGGCAAACCAGACTTATTCATCACAATTACATGTGATCCAACATGAAGAGAAATTGAAGAACATCTATTTCTTGACCAAGTTCCGTCGGATAGACCTGGTCTAATTACCAGAGTATTTAAACTCAAACTTGATGAACTTATTGATGATCTCTTCAAGAAGTATATATTAGGGAGAAAGATAGCGCATGTCTTCGTAATTGAATTACAAAAGTGTGGCTTACCAAGTTGCCACATGCTTAGTATTCTGGACAGCGAAGACAAAGTAAAAGATGACAATTATATTAATAGAATAGTGTGCAGTGAAATACCAGATGCAGCCCGATTCTCACAATTATATGAATGTGTAAGGAGACATATGATTCAGGGACCATGTGGAACATTAAATCCACACTCTTCTTGCATGGAAGAGAATGGCTATCCGCGATATCGTCGAAGACATAATGGAATTACAATGACAAGTGGCAAGTATGAAGTTAATAATCAGTGGATAGTCCCTTATAATCCATACTTATTAATGAAATATAATGCTCATATTAAAGTGGAAATTTGTGCAACTGTCGAAAATATTAAATATTTATTTAAATACATTTACAAGGAACATGATTGTGCTAACATTAAATTGGAACGATCAATTCAAGAAGGTGCTGATATCGCCCAAGAAACTTTAGAATGCGATGAAATTGAAGCACATCTTTATGCAAGATATGTCAGTGCGCCTGAATCTGCATGGAGACTTTTTGAATTTCCATTACATGACAAGTCTCATGCAATTATCCGATTAGCTGTTCATCTTTCAAATCAGAAGCCGGTTTATTTCGCTGAAGGAAAGGAACGACAAGTCTTGGAAAAAGCTGCCTCAAGAGACACCACACTTATTGCATGGTTTAAATTAAATTCAAAAGATCAAGATGCTCGACAATATCTATACCATGATATTCCACATCACTATGTTTTTGAACACAATGGAACATGAAAACGTCGATTACAAGCTGAAAATGTCATCGGTAGAATGTATTCAGTCAATCCAAGCGATGTAGAACGTTATCATCTCCGATTATTACTATTGCATATTCCTGGTGCCTGCAGTTTTGATGATCTTTAAAACAGTAGATCGTCAAGTCTGTCAAACATTTATGGAAGCTGCTAGACAACAAGGTCTATTACGTGATGATGCTGAATATGAAAGATGTATGGCTGAAGCAGTATTCTTTCATATGCCACAACAGCTAAGAATACTATTTTGTGTGATACTCCTATATTGTAACCCAAAAAAATCAATAGATCTCTGGAGTTCATTTAAGAGACATATGGCTGAAGACTTCATGCAACATGCTGACGCTAAAACAGGAGAAGCAATGACATTCTATGCAATTGAAGAAAAGCTGGAAGAAAAAGGTCGAAGATCTAGTGATTTTGGTATACCATCACCAACATCCGTTCCTTATACATTCGGATCAAAAATTATTAACGAGGAAGAAGAGCTTCGGATAGGATAAGAAATGTATTCAATGTTGAATCAAGATCAACGTTCAGTAGCCGATGAAGTTCTTGCAGCTTATCATAACCAATCAACTACTGACTCATGTTTCTTCGTATGGTCTGTACGTACAGGGAAAACCTGCCTGAAGGAAGAACAGTGCACAGTCGTTTCAAGCTTCCAGTACCTATCCTAGAAACATCTACATCCAATATTCGACCACACAGCAAGGAAGCTGAAGGAATTAAAAAAGCAAAAGTCTTTATTTGGAATGAAGCATTAATGGCTCCATCATATGCTCTAAAGGTAGTTGATATCTTACTAAGAGATATAATGAACATTAATCTGCGTTTTGGAGGAAAAATTATGGTACTCGATGGTGATTTTCGTCAATTCTTACCAGTTATTTGATTCGCAAATAGATCGGAGTTGATTGCAGCAAGTCTCAAAAGTTCTGATCTCTGGTCTGATTTCAAGGTCATGCATCTTAACCAGAACATGAGAACAGGACCAGGTGAAGAAGAAATAATATAACATAAGTGTGGATGACGTAGAATGCGAAGATGGTGATGATGTGGCCAACTATCCCATGGAATTTTTGAATAGCCTCACACCATCAGGAATGCCCTCTCATAAACTTAAATTAAAGATTGGTGCAATTGTAATGCTTCTTCACAACATCGACGTAAAACAAGGTTTATGCAATGAAATTTGACTCATCGTGCGACGCTTACAAAACCACACGATTGATTGTGAAGTCGCAACGGGATCTAATAAGAGCAGCCGAGTTATAATATCCAGAATTACAATGACATCATCTGATACATTTTGCCTTTTAAATTACGCAGGCATCAGTTCCCTATTGGACTTTCATTTGCTATGACAAGAAATAAATCACAAGGACAAACATTTGAACGATTAGGACTAATTCTACCACAACTAGTATTCAGCCATGGGCAATTATACGTTGCTTTTTCCAGAGTTCGCTCCCTAACATCTATCAAGATGCAACTCATCAACGACAAGAGCAGTGAAAATAATAGAACTAGAAACATTGTTTAAAAAAAAATGAAAATTTAGTAAATAAGCTGTTTTATAGAACAGTAATAAAGATTTGGATTGTATCCCTGAAAACTCCTTATCCTCATAAAAAAACTTTCTTCATTGATAGAATAAAGACCATGCAGTATTCACGGATTCTCGCTAGTTGAAAAAAATGAGCTGTTAGAGCAACCTATAACAGAATGAAAAATTTGAAACGTACTTTACTTTTTGCTATCAAATCTAGCCCAACTTAAACTTCAGGTTCGACTAGGTTTGCGTTTGCATTTGACAGGGTTTGTTCATGTTTGATGCTTGGACTTGACTCGAACTGGGTTTGTTTTGTCTCATATAGTAATCCTAGATTTTGTATGTAAAACCCTGTCAAACCCATTAAACATTTGTATGAGTTTTATACAGTATTTTTCTTTATTTTTTCCACGTTTCCATCTAATATCGTCAAACCTCGACACTCTTAAATATTAGACGAAATTTAATGGCAATATCGGATGGAGCGAAAAAAATGTATACAATTGACACAAATGCTTGATCAGGTTTGACGGATTTTGAGAAAGAAAGTCTAGAACATTTAAGTGAGATGCATCAAACCGAAATAAAGACAAGCCTACTCAAAAAATCCAAACATCAAACATCGTCAAAATTTATTAAATCAAAATCAATTTTCGTCAAATTTAACAAAAAATTGAGTTTGAGTTTGATGTATTCCTCACCGAATCTCCGACGCATTCTCTATTATATTCATTTAGAATGCACTTTATTTTTCATGAATGAAACGCAGGTAAAGTCAAAATACAACTACTTTAAGGTTTTCTTTTAGAGGCCTCTTATAGAGGAGTTGCGATCATTATTTTGATTGAACTTATCAGTGTAAGACTCACCTAAAAAAATGTCTACCATAAGTTCTATTTGCTTTTGAGTCAGTGTGCCAAGGTTTATCCCGGTTTTGGATTATGCCTGTAACGATCTCTGGTAATAGCCAAAGGCTGTCTGTGGTGGTCTCTAACAGCCTCTAAAGATTGTTTGTCACAATCTGTAATAGGTTCGAAACTGGCGCTAACGGTTTGTAGTGGTCACGTAGCTTTCTGTATTCATTTACATTGGTAAACAGGTGCCTGTGACGGTTTGTGGGAGTGGCTTGAGGAGACAATGTATGGAAATTTCTATGCTTGACACTTCAGTACTTCTTTTAGATGGTATGTCGCTAAAACTACTTTGCACTTATAAAACCTAATGCATGAAAACTACATTCAACAACGCGCTGTTGTTGGTTCCAATGATTGTCTAGCGCGAACTCTAGCAATACTTACTTCCATTCTCAATTCTGACATCTAATTTAAGTCAATCATATGAAAATAACACCCGTTTGTTCAACTCGCTTACACATCAAATAATACTTCAGAAACTCTACATAAATTACAGTTCGAGAGCAATATTCATAGATCTTAAGAAAAGGGGATGCCTTCAATACGTAAAGAAAATTTATAGAGAAAACATATCCGTAATACAAGTATGAAAATGTATTATGTCTGCAAATGATTCTAATAAAAATTCGTGTAGGGAACAACAAATGGAAACATCATTTGTTTGTTTTTGCCATAGAAGTGTGTCTTTAACGTAGCTTTTAGATAAAAGTAAGCCATACTTGGCTAGACTAATCATTTTTATATGGTACTTAAGCTTAAGTGAGGCTTGTTCTCTAATGTATCAACGATTGAACAGTTGATTGTAAGTAAGCGAAGAAATTTCGACAATTCAGCGTATAGAAAAACTCATGTGTTTCTATTCAAATCTATATCAAGTGAACTCATGTAAATATATTTAACACAACTGTTCTCACAATCCATTCCAAGATACTTGTTTACTGTTTTGCTAGCTATCATTTACTTTTTAAAAACCAGTTAGATGTAAATACTAGACATTTTCTTGATAGACTTGACGCTTCTGAAGCCTTTCTTCAAGACATTTCGAACCTAACAGCTGTCTCGAATAATTGTCTTCGGTTATTAATTCCTGCTCTATGATTTCAATGCCACTGGATTCTAGATCGTGTTGGCACTCGAAAGCTTCAATAGTGGTTAGAATTATAACATGAGAGCACCTGATGTGAAATTTCGAAGCCTAGGTTTTCTTTTGAACTATTTCTCATGCTTTTAATTGCTTTTCTTAACTAACGTATGCGAGGCCTAATGGAATTCCTCATCAAGTGATTCTTATGCAAGACAGCAAAACAGTCATAAGAGCCACTATAGTCAGTTATTGATGCAATTCAGTGACATTTGCTCTTTTATGTAAAAGCACCTCAGTAATGACTAGCTATACTTCTTTTACTATCATATATGTTAAATGTAAAACTTCGTTTTAATCGAAATCTCGAATTTCAACTTTGAAGTTGCAACATTCAAATTTGTTATTCGGAGTCTCTCACTTTATTAACAGCTCTCTTCTTGATCATAAATTAAGTGACGTTCTAACCTTGACATATGATTCTGGCAAAGTTCTTTTCTTTTATCCCAGTGGAAACTAATGGTCGTCTACTTAAAAGACCGTTTATTGAAATGTTAATACTACAGTATAAGTATTCTTCAGACAGTAGAATAACTCTTGGAAAAGCCTCGCAGTCCCTCAACTAGTGATTTGGAGTGAGTATACAATTCTGAACCTACGGTGACCCTCAGAGGTCCCTTCCCAGCACCCTCATTTGGCACGCTAATGTGTCCGTTGCATTCTTTTTATTTAGTAAGCCCTGAAAGTCCTTTTGTAGCACTCTCAGCTGGAGATAGTTGTCTTTGCCTCTGAGACGACTCAAACGTGGATGCGGTCTCAGCGTAAACCTTAAGAAGTTATGCTTTTATCTTTTATTTTATCGTAGGTTACAGAGATCTTTCTCACTACCGACAATTTTTTTTAAAGTGTAGCTCGAAGTTTTAAAAAAGGAACTTGAAAATTGAAAATTGAAATTTCTAGTAAATTCAAGTTTCAAGGGTATGGGTGTGTGGGTGTGGCTGTGGGGTGTGGGTGGGAGTGGGTGTGAATGCACCCTAGCTCAACCACACGCACACCCGCACCCTTGGTTGATTCTGGAAGAGAAATTCGGAGGGACTTTTCATGAAAAAGAAGGAGATTTGCAAGATTGTTTTCTGGGAAATTGTTTTATTATAAGGGAGGGAACTAATCTGGAGAAGACGATTTCGCTGTTTTATTTGTCGTCTTTGCACATGTCGTTGAGATATAATCTCTAATGAAGTTCAAAAGGGTCATATACTGCTTTTATCAAAACAATTGATGATTTCTCATTTCAACATTAGTACAGTCAGATATTGATATAGTATCATGTAAATCAGTCAGGAACACTGTCTTTTACTTCATGAGTTTTTTTGTATGCACTACTGATCAAAAGGATAGTGAAGATTATTTACAATGAATCAAAGATGAAAATGATATTGTCTTGAATTTTAAAAGGAGTAATATTGTTTAATTTCAGTTAAAGAAATTGTTTCTTAGGTTAAGTTTTGTCATGGTCGTCATTCGACAAATCGTCGGACACATGAAATTTATTTATGTGTACATTGCATTGTACGTCAACAACGATTCTATTTATCGTTTCTCTTTACTCTTATATCGACAGAAGTCAAACAATGCGACCGAGAAATACCCAGTTTGATGAAGACGGACGGAAATAATTTTTTTCTGAATGTTTCAAGAAAAAACGCGTATACTTTTCTTTGAGTCTTTTGTTCTTCTATTTGCCCAAAAGGAAATAAAAATCTATGATGAAGAATAGAAAATTCTTTCTTAGAATATTATCCTTGTTCTTTTAACAGTGTCAACACAGGCGTTTGACGGCCTTACCAACATTTATTATTCAAGGGTAATGTTGGAAGTCAGGTAATAGAATTGTCGTAGAACTATTTATATCGAAAAAAACTTAGCATCTGCAGAGGTACTAAGCTTAAACATTTAAAAAGTTAAGAAAAAAAACCACAGTGAATCAATATAGATTACGATCTAGAATTGTTTTCCTTGTAAGTATGAAGTTGAATTGTGTTACATATTCTAGATTACAAAGCGACTATAGTAAAACATCAAACAATAACTGAGACAACAAGTCATCAACATGGAGACAAACGAGCAACCAACGATTATCCGGAGACGTGATTCAACTACTTCTGTAAGTCATCATGAATAGAGTCACAACGACTCAAAAATTTCTTTCACTTTAGACTATTAGTTTGTGGGATAAATTGCCTGAAGTAAACTCTACGTTCGCTGATATTGCCAATGAAGACGATTTACTTGATGAAAATGATGATAGTGACAATGATTTTGAAAATTCAAACGATATAAATACTTTTTCCAGATCTTTACATGAACGTTCTGCATCAAATCCCAATCTTCAAAGTACACAGCACACTACTCATCTGTGGATTTCTGAAGAGTATAATCAAGTTAAACTGATCGTGCATGAAATGCATGCTGACAATGCTAAAAAAGAGCTCGAAAGCCATTTATCAAGTCGAGGTAATCGATGGATAGCGAATGCAGACGAACATTTTCGTTCATGGCATTTTGGTCTATCATTCATATGTTTTCAACTGGAACGTTCACGTTCGATTGATATAATGAGACTTGTATCTGTCCGACATTTTCCTTTTTGGCTCAGGTTTACAAATGGTATACAATGTCAAAGACGTATTAAATCAAAATCTGAAGGCATTAAACGAATTCATTATGGATGTTCACCATCTTATCGTGCTTCCCTTCGCTATGGCGCATTGACTAAAATGAACGAATTCCAGTATTCGTGGGAACATTCATGGTCAAATCAGCCAAAATCGGGATGGTCACTCCATATAAACAATGATTATTCGAGTGGATCTGTCGAATGGATAATGGAAAGATCGCAAGAACGTAGCAAAAAAAAACTATTGGCAATGAATATTGATCATGCCGTCATTATTCATTTGTTACCAGACGGATTTGCAATGTATATTTGTCAGACATGTAATATGAATGAATTTAGTGCCAGGGAAAAAACCAACAATGTCGTTAGAAAACAGCCTTTTCCTTTGACTCCTCATCACGATAGGGGTCCATTGAGACCATCATTTACAGATAATCAATCTTCACGAAGACCTAAGTATGAAAAATATAAACGTTCCAGTGTGCAGAATGGAGTCTATTTTTCGACTGTTCAATTCGAGCTTCGTATCGATCCAGATCATTTAACGAATGAAAACGCTCAAAATACAGTTCGTCAAACGTATAAACTACTCACTGAATTTTTCAGTTCACGTAATATCACTATTTGTCATGCTGAAATTAACGCATTGCAAGGTCCAGAAGTCAATCCATTTCCTACTCTCAGATTGCCGACTCTTATCATGAAATATGCATGGCAAATGCTCATAAATATTGGCTATCGTTTACAAATTCAAATAGACCAACAATTTTGTAATAATCTATGTCAATTAAGTAGAGAAAAAGATAATGCTGATGATTTATTTTATCGTGTCTGTGTTTATCTTTCGCGTTTATTTGCACTTGAACCTTTTGTCAATTTATCGGATAAATTACATGATGCTGTAACTGAATCGAAACGTAAAAGAGATGATAGTGCTTTTGGATTGATCAGTAGTTTGGATGTACAGAGCAATACCGAAACCTACGTACCATCGATAACATTAACACCAACAGCTTTCCGAATAAAACCACTGAAATTGTGTCGAACGAATCGGGTTCTTCGAGAAAAACAAGAATTTGGTAAAGCATTGGAAAATTTTGCCCTTGTCGAAATTCGTGATGAAAATGGTCGACCATTACAGTCATTTCATTTTCGAGATTTACATCGTTTCTTTTTGGAATATATGCAAAAAGGTTTTACTTTAATGGATAGTAATCGATGTTATCAATACTTGCATCACTCAAAATCACAATTACGTGCCAGTCAATTTTGGTTTTATCATCATGAACCAGGATTAAATCGATCATTGGAAGAAGCTTATAAATGGATGGGCACATTTGACACAAAAGGAAATGTTGCAAAATGCGCTACTCGTATAGCTCTATGTTTTTCAACAACCACTCCTACTATTAATGTAAGACTATGTATATTTTATTAGCATATTGTTAATTATCATCAATATTTCAATCATGTTATTTAGATCGATAAGAAAAATGTTCACTACATTCCTGACATCAAAACAAAGGATGGTAAATTGACATTCACTGATGGATGTGGTACTATGTCAGAACAATTACGAAATGATGTAAGCTTATAAGGATAAGTGTGTTGAAAATTCTATTTTTCTTTCTTGTAGATTCAGAAAGCACTTGGCAAACGATGCTTCAGTGCTGTGCAATTCCGATATGCAGGTTTTAAAGGTGTTGTCAGTGTCGAGCCACATCTGGGATCAGGTTATCATCTATGTATTTGTGATAGTATGATTAAATTCGAGAGTGAACATCAATGCTTCGAAGTATGTAAAATTTCTGCACCTCGATCACTTTATCTTAATCGGCAAGTCATTCTTCTTTTATCGTATCGACAAATACCTGATGCTAATTTTCTTATTCTTCAACAACGAAATCATTTGAGCCTTATTCAGGCTTTGTTAAGAAACGATTATGCTAGAAATTTACTTGACGAAAAATTACCATACTGGTTTTTGCCTAATGGTGCAGAAATTGACTTTGTTCGCGAACCATTCTTTCGACAACTAGTTATAGCTGCGTGTCTTAATTCAGTACAAGATCTACTTCGGCGAACACGTATTCGTGTTCCACGCAATAAAGCTAGAAATATGTTTGGTATTATAGATGAGTATAATGTGTTAAAACCGGATGAAGTTTTTATTCAATACACTCAACTTAATGATCGTGACAATAAAGATGGGAGTGGCATATATCAAAAAACAAGTATTATTGACAATTGTAAGGTTGTTATCACAAAAAATCCTTGTCATCATCCGGGTGGCATTCGAACATTTACTGCTGTCAAGCATGAAGTATTGAAACATCTTAAAGATGTCATTGTCTTTTCACAGCAAGGCGACTGTCCAGCACCTCATCAGATCAGTGGATCTGACCTCGACGGTGATGAATATGCAGTGATATGGCATGAAGATCTTGTTCCAACTCAAAGTCATAATGCTGTACCATATGATTATGATTCGCAGAACATATTGCAAGTACTCTCACGATCCATTCACCGTGAAGACATTATGGATATTGTATTGAAAATAACTGAGAGTGATTATTTAGGACGATTAGCTAATTTAGAGTTGGCATATGT
>CAJNSZ010001546.1:14216-25049 GCA_905329745.1 Rotaria sp. Silwood2 | reverse complement strand
ATTAATTTAAAAAAAAAATTAAATTACTTTATCAACTGGACGATTTTCACCAACAAATAATTCATTTGTATGTTGAACATGAGAATATTCTCGATGAGTGAAACTAATTGATTCAGCAAGTGTATCCTAAAATTGAAATGAAGTTTATTAATTTTTGATTTTAAGAAAAGTTGGAATTACTTTATTAACTGGACGATTTCCATCAACAAATGATTGATTTCCATGTTCAATGTGAGATAATTCTGGTTGATCTAAACCAATAGATTGAGGTAGTGGATCCTAAAGTTGAGAATTTGTTTATTTAGTTGTTAATTTGAAAAAAAAGGAAATCACTTGTTTATATTCACGATTGGGGTCGTTAGAGGAAGGCATTGAGTGAAAAGTTGGATTATTTACTGTACTTGTTTCATTAAATGTTTCATCTATTGCTGAAACTAAATAATAATAAATTAGAAATGGCGTTGATGTTGTGAATCGTATAGTACCTAATGATGGTTCAGATGACTTGTGTAAATGTGCGGATGGTGACAGGGGGCGATAGGAGAAGGCGCGAGAAAGTTGCAAAACTTTCGAGAGGGCTTTTCCTCGTGTATTACTCATACTAATTGTTTCCTATCTATGAATTGTATGAAAAATTGTTTGGGTTTATGAGGAGAAAAGAAAAATATGACAGACCGGGAATGTTAGATGAAATGGAATATTTTTGTTTAGTTTAGTTGTTATGTTTGTTGTAGAAAATAGATAGAATCTTGTTGATGAATGTGTTTTGTGAAGAGTACGTACTGATTTGATGGAGAATTGATAAAATCAAATTCACTATTATTGTTTTTATCAGAAGTACTAGTATATATAATCAGATAGGAGTAGGTATATGTTAAATCTAATAAGCAGAAGAGAACGAAAAAATGAGTATTTTTGAAAGATGATGTAGATTATTATCGATTTGGATCGATGAGAAATGAATCAATCGATTTAATGATTCCCTGTGACCTTCTCAATGTTTTATTAAATTTTTATTATTATTAATAAGGTCCTCTTTCGTATGTTTTGTCATTGGTTGTCACTTCGTACAATTAAAATACGAACAAGATCACGTTATTCATATATAGGATATGACTATAAATATGTATTAGTAAAACTTAAACTCTTAAACATACTATTGTTAAAGTCTTTAGCATGAATTAAGAAAATAATTCTATTGTCAATTTTCATTGATCTCAATCTCAAAAACTTCTATTATTCTTAAAATGAAAAATATATTTATTTTGCAAACGAAACTATTCAACGAGATAATTATGATTATAATAAGAATAATAATAATATAGATGATATAGCAATACGTGGTCTTATTGATTATATTGATTATGGTTATGAAGCTAATTCATTTCTTCTGAGTATTGGTGTTATGTCATATCCAACAGCAGAAAATTTAGCTGAATTACTTATTGAACGTCAATCAAATTATTTTAGACAAATAAAAGATATTAATAATGAGCTTCTTTTAGCTAAATGATGCGTTTATACAAATTGTTTAAAACAATTTGCTGCTGTATCAAATGTCGCACGTGAATTTTATGTTGAATCATTACCAAGTTGTTTAATGAATAAACCATGATGTTTAGCTTATCAAACATTGTCCTTCACTACTGGTTGTGACTATATGATGAATAATTTGTTAGGGAAAAATAAAAAAAGTGAAGATCTGTTCTGTTTGTGTATAGTTTGATAAGTATAATAATAACATGAGCCATTGTCAATAAACATGGGTGGGAAATAAGAATTTGAAAAATTTAGGAGAAAGTTTCTCTGATATATGAAGTTTTCAGGATATAAACTCCTTTCTATAGATAGTGTCTATAGTCTATTTTTTGTTGTTGAAAAATTCATCATTTGGAGGGGATGAAGATACTCGATTTTCTAGCCCTAATCGTGATACATAATCATATTTCAAATGTCGAATGATTCAAGAAGTAAATATTCTTTTGGACTGAAGCTTGTAGAGTATTCTAATAGCTATATGAGCTACTCATTTTCAAATCTTCAGATTAAGATCTCGTAATTCGATTTCGTCTTATAAGCCTTTCTATAGATCGAAGCTGCAGTTAGACGGCCAGAACTCAAGAAATATATGGAACGAAAACTTTTGAGTTTTTTTCCAATCTCGTTGAACTCTACAGTTAGATATCATAGAAATTAACTTAAAAATGTCTAAATATGATTCTTCATATGTTATGAAACGATATTCAGCATAAGAAAAATTATTATTTTGAATATTCTTATAATGCTTTTTCCGAAAATATTCATAAATATAACAAAGATCGAACCATATGGTTACCTATTCATATAGAAAACAATCTGTCGGCTGGTTGATGGTAATTGGTAAAATCGGATAAAAACAGTTTTCACAGTTTGTCTTATCTATAATGTAGTATGAACAGCAAAATTAAAAACTTTACGTGAAGCATTTTTTTCTTGATTTTTTTCAAGATGTTTAACAGCAAAATGGGAATTTCAAAAGGAACCACAAATAATTGATGATACAGTTTATTTTTTGAAGATGGAGAGAGCAAGACAAAAAAAATCATAATATGCAGTTAATAATATTCAATAAAAACGTTCGATATATATAGACAAATGAATAGTTTTCCACCATCATGACAAGACAATTATTCTACAATAATTAACACGTTATGTTGACGCATTTTCTTCATTCTCTTCATCTGATTGTTCTTCAACATCGTTTTCTAGTGATACGTCAATGACAGAGGCCTAAATGTAATTCGAAATAATAATGTTTGAACGGTTAAAACCGAATATAACTCACCATTACTTGAGTCCATGGATAGAGAATATTAACTGGAGGTTGAATGTTTGATTTTTTTGCTAGATAGAGATTATCTGGGTAAATTTTCGTATGAAAACAATTTCTTAAATGGAAAATAATACAATAAAACATGTTGGAATATGGCCATGTAATGGATCGTAGCGTTGATTTTATTTTAGTGAAATGTGCAAATAATTGTTCGCATACCTGAGTATTTTGATTCTCAAAAAATTGCTTGTTGTCTTTATGTTCACATGATAGAATTGTTTTACATTCTGGTCGTACATGATTACGTCGATGAAAACGATCGATACAATATTTTTTGCTTATCAGTTCATCAACGTAAGGTGATGGTTTGATAGACATACCATATTGATTTTTTAAATAGGCAACGAAAGTACAAGCAGAATCATAGGCAGCAGCAGATGGCAATTGACCATTAAAATGTAGTATTTTGAGTAGCTGGTAAATAGATCGGCGCATACCTTCAGCACGTACACTTTCACCCCAACCAATAATGACATTACAATTTGAGACAACAGCCATAAATCCTGCAGTTCTTCTTTTATGTTCTGTATCATCGTTATCACGATGAACAGTGCATATATCATTGTCATTAAATTCTTCAGCAAGTTGATCAAGTTCAATTGCCTGTGTAATAACTGGATTATTTTGTATATTCAGTTCCAAAGCATATTTATAATGATATGCACAATATTGTTTACATTTGTCTTTTTCCGAACCTTAAAATATACAAAGCATCATCATAAATGACTTATATATGAAAATAAAAAATTTACTAGACATATTTTTCAAAAGAGTTGATGAAGATCGAAGAGGTATACGAGGACAACCAACAGCTACAGGACCAAGCTCAGGTATTGATTCATCACAAGATCCAGTATACGCACACGCTAAACGATGTGCTTTCATATGTGTGTCGAATACGAAATTAAGCATGCATTGTTCTTTTGGTTGACATTGACAATTTGATACTTGATGATGATGGGACCAAAATTTCACGAATAATTCATAAAAAAATTTTGCATTCACTTCATAATATAAATCGTGTGATATGCGTTGAATAACATCTGGAATTTCTATCATATCTAAATTTGTCATAAAAAAAAGATAACGACATATTTCAAACCAAGTCCATGTCTATAAATGAAATGAACATAAAATGAAAAAGAAACGATTCAACAAACACTACATACTGCTGAAAAAGACTTGCAGTGCAATTTGTTGATGCTTGAAGATTCACTATTTGAGTGTCGGTTCTGATCAATATCCGAATTCGTTGCTTTCGTGTAGGATTGAAAGCTTGTTGCAGCTTCATAAACCAGATTTGTAAATGTAACTAATAATCGACGTTCATAGACCACATGATCGAATAAATGTAAAAATTTTTGATAAAAAATTGCAGTAGGTGTTACAAATCGTTCTCGTGTTCGACGATTACGTACGTGACCATATTTATAAACAAGATCACAACATTCATTTTTATACATGACACCGGAATAAACATTATCACGTGTAATAATACTACTAATCTCATCGAATTTTGGTTCTCCTAATCGATTGTGACACATAAGGCACGTTGTTGAAGGCGGAACTAACTGATGAATTAGAAAACGATGAGGCTGAAGCTCGAATCTAAACTGTAATTTTTCAATTGCTAATAATAAACGCTCATGTTCATTGTTTAATAATACTTGTTCTACTAATTCTGGTATCCGATTAATCGACATAATTTTTGGCCAAATATCAGCCTTATAATCACTACTAGTAGTTTCATTGATAATAGCCAGAATGGTTTGTTCTCGTTTCATAGGATCATTGACAATATTCATTGGATAGAGTCTTATAAGACGTACGAAAAGAGCAACATGTGCAGGTGGAACATATTGAAAAAGGTCTAATAAAAAATCTTTGTTGGACATTGATATATTTATTTGAATAAGCAGAAATCCTACACAGTCTATAATATAGATATATAATATTTTATAATAAAACTGAATTAATTGATAAGATTAATTTCATTATAGTAAGCCGTAGCATTTTCTCTTCTTTATTCAGTATAAAAGGAAATCAAAGAGTATGAAATTACAGAAACAACTTAACAGATAAAAAAAACTTAGATGAAATCTTATTGACAAGAGGAGAACAAAAAACTAAATGATAAAAAACTACTGGAATAATGTTCGCAGTGTACTTCTACCAAAGTAAAGAGGAAACCATTTACAATAAATATATACAATTAAAAATACACACACATTGATAGGAAAGAATAAAAACGAATATGTATTATTCAGTTGTGGAACATTATCTATACAATCGGAATAGATATTTACTATTTCAAAATGGAACAAATAAGATCAAATAGATATAAGTATGAATATGAACAAAGTAGTCGTACGTTCAAATAATTACTAATCTTCATCAGCAAATCGTTTTCGTTTTCGTTGCCGTTTTGGTGAAGGTTCATCATTTGATTCGTTGCTTCGTTTAGCACCAAGTCGTTTTAATTCTTTGCTAGTTCGTTGGGAAGCAGTCAACTTAGATCGTGTTTGATCGAAAGAATCATGAACTAAATATCAAAGAATAAAAAGTAGTTCACAAAACAGAAATACATAATAGTAACTATCGTACCATTGTCATCTGATACTGTAACTACAGTTGCCATAGGCTGATTCATTTTTGTATCAGGACAAATGAGTTTTTCCTTGAAATATATACTAATATATCCTTCATTGAGTTTATCATACCAAAAAATATTCAATAACCAATTATGATATGTTGTATTAAACATGTTGTTGTTAACTGAAGTTGACATAGGCAGCGTCTCCCTACCGAGAACTTTATTAACATAATCATCTAATGTAATACCAACTTTTTCTCGAAGTTTTGTTTCAAATGCTGATGTATCAGATGCAGACCGAGAAGTTGGAAAGAGCTTCAAATAGCCAATTTCAGGTTTGAACATTTTTTTAGTTGGACTGGCTGACAAAAACAAGTCGTTGATTTGCTTGATAAATTCATGTTCTTGCAAGTATTTAATTACTGCATTCTTTATTTCAGCACTATTATACAAACGAGTAGCATCAGTCTTTGTGAAAGCAATGGAAGGTTTAAGCATAAGCCGTTTTGATAATGCAACAATGTCTAATTTGAAAAAGAAACTATATAATACCATATGCGACATTAAGAAATCTTACCAAATGTTTTGACTGATTGAATATTTTCTTCATTAGGAGTTTTACTTGAATCTTCTGATTTCTTATTATGCACGGATGATATTGTCTTTCCAGATGATGATGTTTCAAAGTTTGAATAAGAATCTAACCAAGAATGCTATACATATATTCACAAAAAGCTATCGGTTATCTCACCAATTTGCATAGGATCAGAACCAATGTTTTTGTTTTCTTTTTCAGTACCATATTCACTGACGATTGACGACGATAATACAGAAGATGGTTCCTAGAAAATATAATTATTTATTTTTCTAAATTTTGTTTGAAAGAGTGAAAACCTTGCACGATTCTGGTTGATTATATAAACAGTGATCGATATCGTCGATAGTCATAGAATCCGTCGTTGAATCATCATATTCAATTGAATTAAAAGCTGAAGAAAATGGAAAGAATGTATTTTATATAATGCATATATGAGTCATATACAATCAATAGATTTGTTATCACTTGTACCAATGAAAATAGATTTTTCATATGACATTGCACCATTTGATACAGTTTGTGTTAAGTCATTATGCATCTCTGTAGTATTTTGTGGGATGAAAAAAATAACAGTAAACAACAAAAAATGAAACTACATACGATTTTTTTGACTATCATGTGGACATTGTTGAATATATGCAATATCATCCTGAATATTAATGGTGTTGATGGTGCCGTTTTCTAAAGCTGAATAGGAAATATCAAGTTTCATGTTTGATATAGTATGTATATATCTTACCTTTCTGAATATTTTCCAAAACAAATAGACAATCATTTTTGATTTCGTTATCAATATTTGATATCATAAACATAGCATTAACTGTGATAAAAATATACCGAAAGATATTAATAGAAGGATGATTCAAAACATAATGAAACTTACCTTCTTCATCATTTGATGAAGTTTGATTTTTGAATATCTTCGTTCGATCATATTCACCTGAAAAAATATTCATGGAGATTATTAATGAATATTGTTTTAATTTTGATTGCTCACCATCATCGATTGATATATGCATATTGATCACATTAGATTGAGACAAATCTATAACAGATGTACTATTTGTGCTGATCGCATAATCACAGTGGATCATTGGAGATTTGTTATGTTTGATTAAATCAACTTTTTGATCAATTGCACGAACACACAATCTATTCAATTGCATCATAATATCATCATCTTTATTAAAATGAATAACATGTTCAGGTGCCAAAGAAAATGTATTCGAATCAGGATTAATACCAATTTGACCACTATGCAAACCAGGCTTCAAGATTTGTTGAGCAACAGGATCGGTAGCATTACCCAAACGATGTACAATTGAAATGTAGTCGCTTAAATGCAACTTAATATGATCGATTGCTGATTTTTCAATTTTTGCACATAGTTTAGGTGTAGGCAATATACATTGTTGCCAGATTTGTTCATAATCATTGATATTCAAGTTTAATTGAGTTAATGCATTAATTAATGTAGTATTGTTTTTGATTTGATTAGGTGGAATCATGGCATAACTTTTGTGAGCTCCTTTTAAGAATCGAACTTTGTTGGAGCATTCATATATCAATTCATTATTAATCAAATATTCAATTCCCATCATGTATCGTTCCTTGTTGTGATGAAATTGTCGATGATAAGTAAATGTTGATGCCGAGAAAAAGATAAATTTGGATAAAATAATAATGGAGGCGTCGGCATTTATAGAATTGTATATTTGTCCATTTTCCTGCTTGATGCTGTTTCTATTGAAATAAAAAAAAATAAATAAAAAAAATATATGTGTTTGGAGTACTTTATTAACAAATGAGATGTTAATGGTGAAGAATTAAACGTCTCTTGAATCGATGATATATTAAACAGGCGACGAGATACATTATCAACATGAGCAAAAAATAAATCACCCATCATAGAAGTATCTTTTTCAATAATCAGAATTTTGGTCCCATCACTTTTACGCAAATTTGATGGAAATAATTTTTCGATAACAACCTTGACAGCGTCAATAAAAGAGTCCGACACTCGATATGGTGATTTGACAACTTCTGATATTTCAATGAATGGATACACAGAATCGTCCCATAAAATATTCATAATTGTTCGAAATCGGGCAAAATTGCATATAAAACTAAATAGATGTATAGAACTCTATCGTTATACGTGTAAAATAATAGTACATAGTTTACCGAGGAATTTTTGTTGAATTCTTGAAATCAATAATGGCTTCATGTTCCTGTTTTTCTGTTGATGTTGCTTCTTGCCACTGATTGTAAACCCGATTAAACATATAATAATAAGCACTTTTGCTTTGTTCAGGTGTAGCATCAGCTTCAAGTTCTTCAAATTCAATTTCGGTTTGTGATGATGAATAATAGTATTGACGGTTGGCCGTAGGTCGCAATCGATTCCATTTCTCCTCCACATCCGGATTAAGTACATCTTAAACAAAGAAAAATTATATGGTCAAACGCAAAAAACCTCGTTTACTTATATGTTTTCGTTCAGATTTATCATAGACATTCTGTCGTGCCACATATTCAACTTTTCCAAGCAAGATGGAAACTGTATAGACATGTTGAAGAGACGGAACCATGTTTGAGATCACACCGGTCGAACCAGAATTGGTTTTGATAGCTTTCATTATCGGACATGGATAATGAGTAAATCGATTATGAGCACCACTGATGCCCTTACCTCTGCATATGTTAATTGAGATTTAGGAAAATACTTCTATTCAAACATTTTACTCACTCATAATGTTGCGAAGACACATATGCATATGGATCACCAACACTTGCACCAATGATGGAAGCACGCCGTCCGTCTGGAATACTATATGATGTTGACAGAGTTGATCGATTTTGTTGTTTAGTACCATCGAACATTTGAATAAGCATATTTACATTTTCGGCGAATCGTGAATCGTTAAATTGGTTACCATACACACCCAAATTAGACAGTAACGTATCACACTCGGTAGAACATAACAAACGATTGCCAAACGTTAAGCTTCGATATATATGCAGAGCAGTTGCCTAGTTAAAAATAACATTAAATATAGAAACTGCAAAAACCATTTAAAACATCTTACATTTGAAATGATGAATGGTAGATCAAATGATAAACCGTTTTTATCGTTCGCATATTGAATGTATTCCTGATTTATATCCATTTGTGTCAAAGTTCGACCCAGAGCATCCAAATGAGGAGCCAAAGCTGTTGATTTACCACTACCTAAAATGTTAGCGATATTTAATATCAAGAACGTGAAATGAGTCTGGTAGAATTAACCTGATGTTCCTATAATATGTCCAAACAAATTTGTACCATCTGAATTACCGTTATTAACATAGTGGTAATAATAAGAATTGTTGTTGATTCCAGACAGAAAATGTATTAATATATACAGGTTGAGACCTCGATCAACATTTGAATCTGTGGACCATGACATGAGCGTAGACTTTTCAAATGATGTTAATTGTGGTAGTTGCTTGCTTGGATCAAAAATTTCTTCATCTGTACATAAATGGCTACGAGTTTGTGAATGCATTAATAAGAAATCACGTAATGTTGGTTTTTGTGGACGAGATAACATATTCAGGAAAATCAGTTCAAACGATATATTCAATTAAACGTAAACAAATAAAAGACACAATCAAAAACCAAATTGATAAAATGCAAATTTATAATCGGATGATATACGGTTGTGTAAAACGATGAACGTCGACTTTCCATACATAACCTAAAAGATATATAAGTTTACCATATTTCTATGCAAGTCGATTCAAAATAAGAATAACAACAATACATCTACATTACTGAATTCACACGGTGACTTTTTATAGTAACTGATATACAAAGAGAAGAAAAGAAAACAACAAAGAAATGAAAAGTAATCACACCGAATGAGATAAATACAGCCCTCGATCCTTTGTTCGTCATCATAGTACATATATTAAATCGCTGTTAGACTGCTAGTAAAATATATTCGTCCGCCAGGGACGACTAAACGACGAGAAAAGAATTATCGCTAGGTACAAATCCAATCATTATTTTTTTTTCAACTAAACTGCACCAAAACAGTATCAAGGCCGCTATTAAAGACAAAGAAATACAAACATCCCATTCACCAATAAAATAAATCGACACTTCTATTGAGAAAATATTAATCACATGCAAAGCATATACTTCTATCAACCTAAAAGGTGGAAGTAACCGCATATCATTTCAGATAATCCATGTACAAATATTCATAAATGAACAAATAACTGAACAAATCATTTTTACTGGATATTCGAGACACGGAAACCATCATTGCTCTAACTTCTTCCTAAATTATAAATTATAAATTATAATTTGGAAAATTTTTTTTTTCTTTTCCCAGACTTATATAAATGTGCCTATTCGAATTATAAATTATAAATTATAAATTATAATTTGGAAAAAATTTTTTTTCTTTTCCCAGACTTATATAAATGAGCCTATTCGAATTATAAATTATAAATTATAAATTATAATTTGGAAAAAATTTTTTTTTCTTTTCCCAGACTTATATAAATGTGCCTATTCGAATTATAAATTATAAATTATAAATTATAATTTGGAAAAAATTTTTTTTTCTTTTCCCAGACTTATATAAATGTGCCTATTCGAATTATAAATTATAAATTATAAATTATAATTTGGAAAAAATTTTTTTTTCTTTTCCCAGACTTATATAAATGTGCCTATTCGAATTATAAATTATAAATTATAAATTATAATTTGGAAAA
>CAJNSZ010001546.1:0-14124 GCA_905329745.1 Rotaria sp. Silwood2 | reverse complement strand
CTGCCTGACGTTGGTTTTCATTCAAAGCTTCATACATTTGTTGTCCGACGCGAAGCTCTTCTTCCTTGTTGATGGTTTCTATTTGAATTGGACAAAAGATGGATGGTGGTGATATACCAAAGTCGGCAAAACTTTGTCCTTGCTCTGTCAACTTTGCTTCAATTTCTTAGAACACCATTGCTTCTGTTGTTTCAGCGTCGAAGTGGCGCATGAAGTCCTCGGCCATATTCGTTTTACATGAGTTCCAGAGATCGATGGTGTTTCTTGGACTACAGTGTACAAGGATCATACAAAAAAGTGTTAGTAGTTGTGGTGGCATTTGAAACATTGCCGCTTCAGCCAGACATCTATCATGTTCACTGTCATCACATAATAGACCTCGTCTTTTAGCAGCGTCTACAAATGTTTGACAGATTTCGTCATCTACTTTCTTCAGGTCCTCGAAGCTGCAAGCACCTGGTGTATGCAACAATAACAGGCGAAGATGGTAGCATTCTGTATATCGAGGACTGACTGAATACATCCTGCCGATGACTCTTTCGCCTTGTTGTCGACGTTTCCATTTGTTGTTTCGATCAAAAACAAAGTGATTTGGAATATCATGATAGAGATGTACTCTAGCATCTGAGTTGTCACGATTTAATTTGAACCATGCAGTCAGAGTAGTGTCTTTTGTAGCTGCTCTGTCTAACGCGTCTAGTTCATTTCCTTCAGCAAAATAGATGGGTTGCATATTCGGAAGATGAATGGCTAATCGGATAATGGAATGAGATTTGTCATGTAATGGAAATTCAAAGAGTCTCCAAACGGCTTTTGGCGCACTCACATATCTTGCGTCGAGATGCGCTTTAATTTCATCCCATTCAAGTGTTTTTGAAGACATCACTCGATCTGGAACAGATCGCTCGAGATTGATATTAGTACGATCGTGTCCCTTATAAATGCACTTAAATAGATACTTGATGCTCTTCACGGTTGCACACACCTCCACATTGATATGAACATCGTATTTCATTAGCAAGTATGGATTATACGGGACTACCCATCGATTGTCAACCTCATACTTTCCCACCTTGACAATGATTCCATCATCTCGCCTTCGATATCGTGGATAGCCATCTTTATTTAGAGCTGTCTCATTTCGAAACTCCTTTGGAAAGTCTTTGGTGCACTTTCCATCTTCCATGCAAGCCGACTTCTTATTCAGGATTCCACACGGTCCGTGAATCATATGACTCTTTACAATTTCATAAAGTCGAGGACATTGCAGAGGATCTGGTATTTCACTGGATACGATTCGATCGATGGAGCTACTATCTCTTGGCTTGTTTTCATTCGCCAAGATAATGAGCATATGGCAATGAGGCAAGCCTCGCTTTTGAAATTTAATTGCAAAGACATGAGCTACTGTTCGTCCAAATATCTGTTTTCTGATGATATCATCAATCAACTCATTTAATTTGAGTTTGAAAACCCTTGCAATAAGATCAGGTCTATCAGAAGGAGTTTGACCAGGGAAAAGCTGCTCTTCAATTTCTTTCCATCTTGGATTACAGGTGAATGTGATGAATAGGTAAGGCTTTGCATATTTTCGGACGATTGCCATTGCATCTTGATAATTTTGTTGCATTGCTCTGGGACTTCCTTGAAAACTCGATGGGAGAATAACGATTCGTCCGGGCTTTAGTCCTTGTACAGTAGCTTCATTTGCTTAGTGGTCCATCAGACCTTTATACAGCTCTACTCGAAGAACCTTCTGATTTTGTCGATGAAATGCAAGGCGGTTTTGTTCAGTCTTAACGTGGGCATCGACAATATATTGCTGAAACAACTTTCCTGCGTAGTGAATAGCACTGAAAGTTTGACGAACAGCTAATCTATAGCTGTAAAATTGAAGCATCGATACTCTTTTTCGATTCCGAGATCGATCCACTTTTTCCAATTCTGGATGCCATCCTTCATCTCCACAAGGAAACAAGATTGGGTACGTCATTGGGTCGCAGTGAGCATGAAGGATAGAAATCGTTTGAAGGTTTTGGCCACGCGGATGAACAGCCACATGCCGATATTTCGGAACATCTCCATTTTCGCCTACGAACACCGCTGCAACTTCATTCGCTCGTGGTAAATTATATCGACGCTGGTCACGCGTTCGATTATTGATATCAAAAATCATACGAACTGAAAGAGCTGCTCTTTTCTGTCTCTTGGATCGACGGATCTCCTCTTGTTCTACTTCATGCATCATCTTGAAGACGGTAGCAAACGGACTGATTCTCGTGATAATGTCCCCCAAAGTTTTCATGATTGTTTCATTACTACGACCATTTCCAACGTTTCCCATTCTTTCTTGTAAAGCCAAAGCCGAGTCCAAGATATAGAGCTGTCCGTATTGAGCCTGTTGGCCTGCTTCAGGATGAAGAGCACCAATCCGGTGATAGATCTGTCCGTGAATTCGAAAGCAGTAAGGTCCACTGCTCGTTGGTGTCGCAACCTGAGCCCCCAACGATGCAAATGCCATAGCACTATTATAATTTCGTATGTTTTCGCGGAAATTTCTCGCTTCATATCTGCTCCTTCCAAAAGAACTTTCATTTTATCTGGATACGCCAGAGGCTTAGGAAGTTCGACGGATCCATAGTGACAACACTGCTTGTATTCATCCTTTCTTCCAGACGCGATCTCATTTTTGAAGTGTAAAGCGTCACAGTGTCGACACACACTATCCATTCTGCCGAGATAACTTCCAGGAACAGCATCGTTTTCGATTGCAAGCGCAGGCAGAAAAGATCTCTGTTGTCGGTGATTGCGCTGACGTCGGGCATTGCTGGGTCGCCTTCTCTCCTTATCTTCAAGCGTTTCTTGCTGTCGTGTCAAACGCTGCCTTTGGGCATCGGCACGCAATCGTTTTGATCTGACTTCAATGCTTTCTTTCGACTGTCGTTCTCGGATCCTTCTCGATCTCCTAAGGACCTGCCCTCGACGAACAGTTGTTACATGGCTAACAGAAGGCTGTTGAGAAGTACTCAGATTTCCACATGAGTTCGTGGGGATTATTGGTCCGATATTCCCATTTTCGGTATCCATCGAATCTATCGAAGTACCATGATTTGGACTATCACTCATCATTCAGGAAAAGGAAATGACTTTCCTGCAGCAATCACCTCTATATATACCGTTCCTCTGCTGAGCTCTGATTGGTCAGTTAGCAACAACCAATCAGATTTCCATGTGCTCTTGTTCAGTCGAATCTATCTGATTCGTCGATTGAGGAGCCAATCAGACTTCGAGTCGAGTTTTCTCGCTTCCAGTCCGTGACGAAGCTAGGGATGCTACCAGGCTTTTTGTAGAGCTCAAAATTCTGTGTAAGTATGCTCACGGAACCCTAATGCTCACATGCACTATAAAGGAGAAAAATCGTTCTCAATTAACCTTTAACATTTAACTCTTGAGCTTTACGCTTTAACTTTTGACGATTTGTGTTTGTTGTTGACCTTTGACCTGAGTTCTGATTGGCTAAAAAATTGACCAATGGGAGAGGGATTGGACGTAACACTCAACATTAGTATATAGATGTTTCATCGTCACTATCTTTAATCGAAGCCAAAATATTTTTGATCATATTACTTATTTCTTTCTCAATTTCTTGGCGAGAAAGATGTTTGTGTACAACAGATTTTTTCTTTGACTGCGTACCAACATAATCTTCTTCATCCCGTACCTGTTCCTTCCTAAAAAACAACAATGTTTATGTGTATAATCAGACTGCTTCTTTTCATAATCAGAGCCATGGCCGCAAGCTGATCGTTCAACTGAAGATTTCTACAAAAGAAAAAGAATTTATTTTATTCTTATATAACATGCAGAACAGAAATCACTTTTGTTTTATCATCACCGTCGAAGACTTGATCAGAAGTTCCTTGATAAGTTAAAGATTCATTTGAACGTCGGAATTGATCTGGTGGTTGAACGAATGGCTTCTAAAGAAAGAGTTGATTTTCTTCTCATATAAAATAGGGAATGGAAATTACTTTTGTCTGGTCATCATCATCGAAGACTCTATCACTGATTCCGTGAGAAGAGAAATATTCATTTGAGCGATGGATATGATGTAATGGTTCATTCAACTGCTTCAAAAAGGAAAAGAATTTATTTCATCGTTATATGAGGTGAAAAATGCAAATTACTTTTGTTGTATCATCACGATCGAACAGTTGATCACAAGTTCCTTGAGAAGATATATAAGCATTGGAAGGACGGCATTGATCAAATGGTGCAACCAATTGTTTCTGAAAAAAAGAACTAGTTTTATTGGTATATGAAATGGAGAATTAGGAATTACATGTCCTATACTGAAAAAAAGGTTCCACACGGAACTTAATTTGCAACGAAATCGAAACCTTCTTAGAGATTTCGTATGGACCTAAGTTGCTTCCAAAAGACTTATAGAGAGTCTAGAATACTTTTTTAAAGGTTTCGATGAAAATCTGCGAAACCTTTAAAAGGTTTAGATTTCGTTGCAAATCTCGAAACTATTTTTAAGTTCCGTAGCACGTACGAAACCATTTTTGGCCCTTTTTGGTTCCGCATGGAACCTTTTTTTTCGGTGTAGGTGCTGGTCATTCGACACTTTAGTAAGTTGTTTTGTTTTGGTTATGGTATATGTGTTGTGTGATAGTAGTCTATAGGATAAACAATTTGATCATGATAATATTGTCGATAAGGCTCTTCCACGTGTGAATTTAACAAGTGATGAGTTTTGTGGAAGATCTAAATTTGAGGAGAATGTTATTTTAAGAATGTTAGTCGAACGAGGAGGTTACCTGTAGGTAGGTGTTTAGGTGACATGTGTTGTTCAATGTGAATGGACATGCCAGGTCTGTAAGATATGTAGGATTCGATGTAAAAAGTAAAAGCTTTTAAGGATACATGCCTCTGTGCTAAAGAATTTTGTTCGTCTGGACGATTATATTCGTTTGTATCAGTCATGGTTGTATATTCAGTTTGAAGATTTAAGGATAAGCAGAAATACGATATACAAATGTTTATTGTTTCTGTAACAGATATGAAAAAATGGTAGAAAGAAAGTGGGTATTTTGGGATAACTTATAGATTATTGCTCATTTCATTGGATGGAAAGGAAACCAAGAAGTTTGCTTGCTTGCTACCTCTCCAACTGTTGTTCTTAGTTTACAAAAACATGTCGTATTTTTATCGCAGTGCATTTCATGAAAAAACAATTTCAAACTGTATGATATTGTGATTGAAAATAATTCAGTTGATATATTATACCTTAATGAGGCCTCACTTGTATAATATTATTGGTTGGCACTTCGCACGAATAGAATACATGCGAGAAAGAAAACGCATAATTTCACAGAAGTATTGTGCATCAGCATTAACCCTGGAATTTATTATTTATGGTTTTATTGTAGAAAATATTGAAAAAAAGTCGGTTTCGCCAGCAGTTCAAATATTGTCTTTAAAATCGTTTTGTTTCCAAATAGACTGATTTCTGGTGCAGAGTTCCTTCTCTATATCAATATATGATGAATATTGTTTTGTTTAGTTTTTGAAAAGTAGACAAGCAGCCTGTTATAAAAATGTTCGCATGAAACATTATACCAAATAGACTAACATAAATGTTGGCTATTTTCAAATATCACACAGCATCAATTAAGAGATATCTACAGATGAATTATTCACATGCTATAAAATTGTATTCGTACCTCAAATAAAATTTTCACTTTAAATATTGTAATCTCGCTGATGCTTAATATATTCATTTACATAACAGTGATAGAAAGTCATTGTTCCACACAAATTTTAACAATTCTCGTTGAAAGAGTAGGTCAGTTGGTCAATTAATTGATAATATGAAATAACATTAATTTTTAACAACTGTTCGTTGTTTTGTAAGGTAGTATAGATAGCGAAATTAATTCTCCACACGAGGCATTTTCTTTTATTATACAAAGTATGTATAGAAAAGAGGAAATTTTCAAATGGAATTTTCAAAAAGAAAAAAAACGAAAATATTTCGTACAATCACATGAAAAAACAAAGTAAGGCAGGAAATTATACTCCACAGTTAAATATATTCGATAAAGAAAGCTGATGTATATAGACTAATGAACAGTTTAAAATCATCATGTCATGAAAATTGTTCTTAAATATTTAATTCAATATGTTGACGCTTTCTTGACTCTATACATCTGATAGTTCCTCAGTTTCATTCCCTAATGATTTACCAACGCTAGACGCCTAAAAATAATATAAATAGATAATGTTTCATCGATAAAAAGAAAGAGTCTTACCGTCACCTGCGTCCATGGATAAAGAGTATTAATCTGTGGTTGAATATTGGACTTTTTTGCTAGATGAAGATTATCAGGATAAATCTTAGTATGGAAACAATTTCTCAAATGAAAAATAATACAGTAAAATATGTTTGAATACGGCCAAGTTATGGATCGTAAGGTTGATTTTATCTTAGTGAAGTGTGCAAATAATTGTTCACATATTTGAGTATTTTGGTTATCAAAGTAAGGTTTGTTTTTTTGGTACTCACAAGAAAGAATAGTTTTACACTCTGGTCGTACATGATTACGTCAATGGAAACGATCGATACAATAGTTTTTGTGCATGAGCTCATTAACATATGGTGATGATTGAATAGACAGACCATATTGATTTCTTAAGTAAGCAATGAAAGTGCAAGTATAGTCATAGGCTGCAGCCGGTGGTAATTTTCCGCCCAGGTGAAGTATTTTCAGTAGTTGGTAAATCCATCGACGCATACCTTCAGATCGGACACTTTCACCCCAACCAATGATAACATTACAATTAGAAACAATAGCCATGAATCCTGCTGTTCGTCGTTTATGTTCTCTATCATCATTATCACGATGAACAGTACATATATCATTGTCATCAAACTCTTCGACAAGTTGATCAAGTTCAAATGCCTTTTTGATATTCAGATTTTGTGGCATATTCAGTTCCAAACCATATTTATAATGAAGTTCACAGTATTGCTTACATTTGTCTTGTTCTGTACCTCAAAAAGGTAGAAAGGATGATGAGAAATAATTAAAAAAATAAAAACAAAACTTTACTAGTCATATTTTTCAACAGAGCTGAAGAAGATCGAAATGGCATACGAGGACAACCCACAGCAGCCGCACCAAGCTCGAGTATTGATTCATCACAGGAGCCAGTATATGCACATACCAATCGGTGAGCTTTCATATGCGTGTCAAAAACAAAACTGAGCATACATTTATCTTTTAGTTGGCATTGACAAGTTTTACTTGATTGTGTTAAGGTCAGAATTTAACAAATAATTCGTAAAAGAATGTTGTATTCACTTCATAATATAAATCATGTGATACCCGTTGAATAACATCTGGAATTTGTATTATAGTCAGATCTGTCATGAAAAGTAGATAACGACATATTTCAAACCAAGTCTATGTCTACAGACAAAATGAGCATAAAGTAATAGATAAAACTATTTAATGATTGATGCATACTACTGAAAAAAAATTGGCATTCAATTTGTTCCTTACTACAGATTCACCATTGGAATTTCGATTTTAATCAATATTCGAATTCGTTGCATTTGAATAAGACTGGAAACTTGTCGCAGCTTCGTAAAATAGATTTGTGAATGCAACTAATAATTGACATTCATACATCACATCATCAAATAAATGTAAAAACTTTTGGTTGAAAATCGCATCAGGTGTTACAAATCGTTCTCGCGTCCGACGATTACGTACATGACCGTACTTGTAAATAAGATCACAACATTCATTTTTATATATGACACATGAATAAACATTCTCACGTATAAGAATACTACTAATTTCATCAAATTTTGGTTCATCTAATCGATTGTGACATACAAAGCATGTCGTCCAAGTTGGAACCAACTGATGAATCAGTAAACGATGAGGCTGAAGTTTGAACCTAAGTTGTAACTTTGCAATTGTTGATACTAAACGTTCATGCTCATTACTAAGTAATATTTGTTCAACTAATTCTGGTATCCGATTAATAGACATAATTTTTGGCCAAATATCGGGCTTATAATCAGTACTAATGGTCTCATTGATAATAGCCAGAATGGTTTGTTCTCGTTTCATAGAATCATCGACAACATTCATTGGATAGAGCCGAATAAGACGTAAGAATAAAGCAACATGTGAAGGTGGAACATGTTGAAAAAGATCCAGTAAAAAATCTGCATCGGATTTTGATATATTCATTTGAATAAGCAAAAGTGATATACAGTCTAGAACATATATTTATCATATTTGATATTGAAACCAAATTAAATGCTTAAGATTAAGTTCATTTTATGAAACTGTAGCGTCTTCTCTTGTTTATTTTTCATAAAAGGAGAACAAAGAGAAAAAAAATATATACAAAACCGATTTCAAAAAGTAGTAAATAACATTGTACTCAACAAATGATCCAAGTAATGTCATAGTAGCAACTATCTGAATTAAATTTCACTAACACTGAGAGAACAAAAAATATAAATGGTTGAAGACCACTGCAGTAATGTCCACCGTGTTCTTCGTACAAATCAAAGGAAGAAAAATGTAAAATTCTATATACAATTAAAAATATACATACATAGATAGAAAAAAAAATGAATAGACATTATTGGGTTTAAACAACGCCTATGCAATAAGAATAAGCATCAGCCATATCAAAACAAAAAGTAAAATATGAACTAGAAATAAGTATAAATATGCAGAGAGTACTCCTACGTTTTAGCATAATCTTGGTTAATAATCTTCATCAGCAAATCGCTTTGGTTTTCGTTGTCGTTTTGGTGGTGATTCATCACTTGATTCTTTTTGTCGTTTAGCACCAAGTCGTCTTAATTCTTTATTTGTTCGTTGAGAAGCAGTTAACTTGGGTCGTGGTCGATCAAATGAATCATTAACTAAATCAAGAAAAAAAGTAATACACAAAAAACCAGAAATACTGGATAAAAGATTATCTTACCATCATCATGTGATACTGAATTTACAGTTACCATAGTTACACTCATGTTGGCATCAGGACAAAAGATTTTGTTTTAATAATATATACTAATATGTCCTTCTTTTAGTTTATCATACCAATGACGATTCAATAGCCAATTATGATGTGCTGTGTTAAACATATTATTTATAAACGAAGTTGATATGGATGAATTTCTACCATTAAAAACTTTATCAGCATAATAATCCAATGTAATATCTACTTTCTCTCGAAGTTTTACTTCAAATTCTGCTGCATTAGATGCAGATCGGGAAACTGGAAATAGTTTTAAATAGCCGATTTCGGATTTAACTGTTTTTTTGGTTGGACTAGTCGACAAAATAAATCATCAATTTGCTTGATAAATTCATGTTCTTGCAAATATTTAATTACTAAATTCTTGTTTCAGCACTGTTATATAATCGAGTAACATCTGTTTTCATGAATGTAACGAATGATTTGAGCATAAGTCTTTTTGATAATGTAATAATGTCTCATATAGATAAAAGAAAATTAGGCGATACCATATGTAGGATTATTAAGACTTACCACATGCTTTTGCTGGAAGAATATTATTTTCCTTTGAAGTTTCTTGTGAATGCTCGAATGTGTTATTACACTCAGGTGTCATTGTTTCATAAGTTGACGATGTTTGAAAGTTTGAATCATAATCTAATCAAGAATGAGATGCATATACTCATAAAACTCCCCAGTTGTCTCACCAGCTTCCATATATTCACAATCAGTATTTTGATTTTCTCTTTCAGAAACATATTCAGTGACGATTGACGATGATAACGAAGAAAATCGTTCCTAGGAAATATAATTATCTGTTTTTATAAACGTTATTCAAAGCAAAAACCTTGTGTGGGTGCTGTTGAAAACATAAGCTATGACCGATAACATTGATCATCATAGAATCAGTCGTTGGATCATCATATTCAATTGAACTGGAAGCGAATAAAAGTGAAAATGATATATATTATATAATCTATATATAAATTCCACATACAATTAGTAGTTTTATTATTATTTGTTTCAATGTTGCCAGGCTTTTCATACAACAATGCACCATCAGATGCAGTTTGTGCCAAGTGATTAATAGTCACTGATGACTTGTCTGGAATAATAAAAGAAAAATAAACAACAAAATATATGAAAACGTACGATGTTGCTGATCATTATCTAGCCATTGCCAAATAGATGTTACATCTTTTTGTGTATACGTAATATTATTTCTGTCATTTTCTAGAACTGAAAGGAGAGTATTAGACTTCTTGTTTTGAATGATATTCAAATGTCTTACTCGCTTTAATTTTTTCCATAACGAATACACAATCATCAATATTGTTGTTATCAATATTTGATATTATAAAAGTAGCATTAGCTGTAATAGAAATACGACCAAACCGATTAATGGAAGTATAGTTAGGAATATAATGATGCTTACTTTCTTCAGTTGATATAAATTGCTTTTGTAATGTGTTCGTTTGATCATATTCATTCGGAGAAATATCAATAAAGATAACAGAAGATAGTTGTTTTCTTTGTAATTGGTTACAATCATCAGTGAGAGGTATAGACATTTCGACTGCTTCAGGCACCTTTCGAGCCATATAATGATTATATATCGCTGAAGATTCAGTATTATTCAATAAAGCAAACTTTTGATCGGTTGCTCGAATACACAATCTGTTTAATTGCTTCATAATGTCATCATCACTATTGAAATGAATAATATGTTCAGGTGCTAATGAAAATGTATTTGATTTAAAGTCAATACCAATTTGACCACATTGCAAACCAGGTTTTAGAATATATTCAGCAACAGGATCGTTGGCATCACCTAAACGGTGAATAATTGAAATGTAATCACTTAAATGTAAATTAATATGATTGATTGCTGATTTTTCAATTTTTGCCGATAGTTTCGGTGTAGGCAATAGATATTGCTGCCATATTTGTTCATAATCAGTAATATTTAAGTTTAATTTAGCCAATGCTTTAGTTGATACATTATTATTTTTTATGTGACTAGGTGGAAGCATGGCATAACTTTTGTGAGCTCCTTTAATAAATCGTACTTTATCGAAAGATTGATATATCAAATCATTAGTAATCAAATATTCAATTATCATCATTAGTCGTTCTTTTTTATTATGAAATTCTCGATAATAGATAAATGTTGACGCTGAGAAAAAGATGAATTTGGATGAGATAATAATGGACGCATCGGCATATACAAAATTATAGTTGTCAACATTTTCTTGTATGCTACGATTTCTACAAGAATACAATTAAAATGAAAAAAATAATATGTTTTAATTACTTTGTAGATAGATGAAATGTTAACGGCGAAGAATTGAACTTCTCTTGAATAGATGACAGATCAAACAGTTGTCGAGATACTTGATCAACATGAGCAAAAAATAAATCACCCATAACAGCCGTATCTTTTTCGATAATCAGAATTTTGGTGCCATCATGTTTACGTAAATTTGATGGAAACTTTTTCTCGATCACATTCTTGACAGCTTCAATAAAATTATCCGAAACGCGATATGGTGATTTGACAACTTCTGATATTTCAATAAATGGGTATACAGAATCGTCCCATAAAATATCCATAATTGACCGAAATCGAGCAAAATTACACATGAAACTAAAGAAAAAAAAAATATTTAGTTTAAGTAAAAGAAAAAAGTCACCGAGGAATTTTCGTCGAATTTTTGAAGTTGATAATGGCTTCATGTTCTTGTTTTTCTGTTAGTGTTGCCTCTTGCCATTGATTGTAAACTCGATTAAACATATAATAAAAAGTACTTTTGCTTCGTTCAGATGTGGCATCGACTTCAAGTTCTTCAAGTTCAATTTCAGTTTGTGATGATGAATAACAATATTGACGATTATCCATAGGTCGCAATCGTTTCCATTTTTCTTCAATGTCGGAATTGAACATATCTTGAATAAACAGAAATAATAAAATCGAAAAAAAATCTGGTTTACTTGTTTGTTTTCGCTCGGATATATCATATACATTTTGTCGTGCCACATATTCAACTCTTCCAAGTAATATGGAAACTGTATAGACATGTTGAAGAGATGGAACCATATTAGAAATGACATCACTTGAACCAGAATTGGTTTTGATAGCTTTCATTATAGGACATGGATAATGGGTAAATCGATTATGAGCACTACTAATACCGTTACCTCTACATATATTTATTCATACTAAAAAAATACAAATTTTCATAAAGTTTGCTTACTCGTAGTGTTGTTGAGATACACGAGCATAAGGATCACCTACGCTTGCACCAATAATAGAAGCACGGCATCCCTCTGGAATATTGTATGATGTGGATAGGGTTGATCGATTTTGATGCTTAGTACCATCGAACATTTGAATAAGCATATTCACATTTTCGGCAAAACGTGGGTCGTTAAATTGATTACCATATACACCCAAATTAGACAGTAATGTATCGCGCTCCGTGGAACACAATAAACGATTACCATAAATCAGACTTCGATATATATGCAGTGCATTTGCCTATAATAGAAAAATGCATAAAATACAATATGCAAATACAAATATACAATTGACATTTATCTTACATTTGAAATAATGAATGGCTGCTCAAATGATAAACCATTTTTATTGTTCGGATATTGGATGTATTCTTGATTAATATCCATTTGTGCTAAGGTTCGCCCTAGAGCATCCATATGAGGTGTCAGAGCTGATGATTTACCACTACCTAAAATGTTAGTACATTCTAGTATCAAGAAAATAAGATTTCTTTAAGAAAATAACCTGATGTTCCGATAACATGTCCAAACATATTTGTACCATCTGGATTTCCATTATTAACATAATGATAATAACAAGAATTATTATTGATAGCAGATAGATAATGTAGCAATATATACAGATTGAGACCTCGGTCAACATTCGAATCTATTGACCATGACATCAACGTACTCTTTTCAAATGATGTTAATTCTGATAATTGCTCGCATGGATCAAAACTTTCCTCGTCCGTACATAAATGGGAACGAGTTTGTGCATGCATTAATAAGAAATCACGTAGTATTGGCTTCTGTGGACGCGATAACATATTCAGAAAAATCAAATTGAAATACAAATATCCATTTAAAGGCAGAAATAATTATTGATAATACCAACACCAAATTGAGAGAATTCAAATATCTTTAATATGATGAAAGACTTCAGTTAACGACGAAAAACATCGGCATTGACGATAATATATTCTAAAAGATATAAAGGAAAAAGGTATTTATATTTAACTCGATTAAGGGCCCCCACCCCTCAAAAAAAAGGAATTTTCGACAAAAATATCGATTTTTAGATTTATACATAGTTAGATAGCCCATAATCTCTACTTTCGAATGCACTATAATTTATTGGTTTTATGATGGTTTTTGAGGGTTTTACAGCGGTTTTTCTGAAGACCCCTGCATCAATAAAGTTTTTTTTTTCGAGACTTCAGTTATTAAAGTTATTAGAACTTTTCTATACGTTTGGAAAAAAGTACGTCGTACATGTCTCTCTATGTGCTCATTCGATTCGCCATAGTCGATAACCTATAATAAACTGCCTTCTTGTTTATTCACTACCATTTTTAAACGAAAAAATCGGGATAATCAAAGAAAAAATTGTTTTGTGTTTTTCTCGAAACTGTTTTTTTTCGTTTTCTTTGACTGTGTGTCAAAGATCTCTCCGCCATTTTAAATGTTAGAATGCTCGGGAAGGTTTTAAAATGAAGGTAAATATCAGTGCTACAACCTAACAAAGCCAGAATTTTTGTTTTCAATTTATTTGTTTACAAAAAGCTCGAGTTTTCTAAAAAAATTGATCTAGGTTTTTCGAAAAAACTGTCTAAAAAAATTAATTTTTTTTTTCAAAAATCCGGCTTTGTTAGGTTGTAGGGGCAGGTCTTCTCTACATTTTGACACCATCCCGAGGTCCGTATCACTAAAATTGAAAACAAAATCTTTGACACACAGACACCTACTTTTGACCCTTGATGTTACAATAACTCGCGAAAAACTCAATAT
>CAJNSZ010001545.1:0-25052 GCA_905329745.1 Rotaria sp. Silwood2 | reverse complement strand
CCCCCCGCCCCCCCCCCCCCACACTCACCCCCACACCCACCCCCACACCCACACTCACACCCACACCCACACCCACACACCCACACCCACACCCACACACCCACACCCACACCCACACACCCACACCCACACCCACACCCACACTCACACCCACACCCACACCCACACACCCACACTTAATCAATTCTGTAAAAGACTCTAGAAAATCTCACGTCTGGTATTCTCCATTGCTGACGTCTGGAATGAGTGGGGATTGTCTGTAATAGGGGGAAGGGAGGGTGTGTCTGTAGCAGAGTGGGGGTGGAGACGGTAGTCGGAAAACTTAAACTTAAAATTTACATTCACTATTTTCTTCGAAAATATATGTGAATTCCACAAAAGTGCACAACGAATATTATATGAGACAGTGTGGTATGCGTGTATGAGCACTGACAGAGCCGGTAATTTTTGGAAGATGCATACAGAAAAATATTTTACTGAAATTCTCCCGATAGCTCTAAATTACGGTAAAAAAACGTTAGGAAACAACTAAACATATCAATAAGATGTATTTTCATCAAGGAGATAATACAGAAGAACTTTCGAAAATACGAATAGTGCAATTCTTTATGCGCCGCCCATTAGTTTATCAATCGCTTCATATATATTTGCTTTGTCTTACACACGTATTTCGAAAACAAAATCACAATATTGTCTATTTTTATATTGTTCACCTTTGACTTGTAGGGAATAAATATTTTTACCGCCAGACATTAATAAAAAAAAACTATCGAAGAAAAAGAGAAAACTTATTGCAGTGGTTTGTCAGACACAAATATTTGTTCAGTTGGTTTTTATCACAATACCTGAGGAACCCTTTTTATAATTTTTTATTATTATTGAGCTCAAAGTCTATAATGATAACGATTACTGTTCGTCATTGTCTATTATTGAATATGATATGGCAAGAAAAAACATCACGTTTGCCATACACACAGTGTCTCTCAGTAGAAATATATAAGTTTAATTTCTGGTCTCAAATTCTAACAAATCTTTTTTTTTTAAATTCTTATTCACAACATTGATTGTCTTCAATATCCCGAATTGATTAAATTATTAAATATGTCGATGTTATCAAATTCTAATATATTAATTCTTATTATTATGTCAATTTTATTTTTGTCAGTACATGGTCATAGAGAAAAAAAACAAGGTGATGCTTTATGTCCAAATCTGATTAGTGTACTCTGCGTTAAAAATGTTCTTTTGGATATTTCAAATGCGGCTGATGAGATCAATATTATAGCTAATAAGATCGAACAATATATTGTATGAATATTTTTTTTAATATATTCTATCTATTCGAATTTATATTATGTTTAATTTCTAGCTTGACCACGAACCAAATTCAGAAGCTCTTAAAACATACATCGATGATAAAACGAAATATATAAAATCGAATCTATTGAGATCAGATTATCATGATCGGTTTATGAGTATTCAAAATAATATTAATAAAGTAGATCATATTGAATTGAATAGTTTAATTATTCTTCCGTTTTTGTTTTTTTTTTAATTTTGCATAGACGGATTTTATTAATTTAATTCAAGAAGAACATAATGCTTTTAGTTATTTGTATAATTCAATACATAATATTTTAAAAATAAGAAATATTTTTGGTACATCAGTTGATGATTCATTTAAAACAATTTTAAATAATTTACAAAAGAATATTTTATGTAAATATCGTAGTATTTTACATGTTTATTCTGATTCATGGTCACGAATAGATGAAATTAATGGTATTGAAATATTAAGAATGCGAAAACGAAATGCTCCATCATTTTTTCATAATGCTTACTCAATGATAGTTGTTCAATTATTACAAGAATGGATAAAAAATGTCAATAATATTGTTGTCAATATAGATAGCAAATATCTTCGTTGATAATGTTGAAAAATGCTGTTGTTTTTCTTTTTTTGTGGTTATATTCGTATTGAATTTCTTTGTTCTTAACTATTATTATCAATAAATGTGTATGTTGGTGTACTTTGTATTATTTTTTTCATTCATATGACGACAGCAACTAGAATCTAAGTATCAATTGCAAAGATCATGAGTTTGATCATCAATAAGGCAGAATAAATGTTTAGATAGAGTATTATAATTATAGAATTTAACTCAACAATCAAATGACAATATCATTTTACTTACAATTCCCAACAAATCAATGTCAATAATTTTCTGTGTATCAATATTTGACAACACCCCCTCCCCTAGGAAAAAAAAACATTCTATGTTAAAAGGTCATCCTCATTCTAAGGTCAACTATAAGAAAAATTTCACAAAGCATAATAGAAGATCATGAGTGTTTTTTTTTATAAGCCTTTGGTTTTCTAAGTAAATGTTAGAAAAAAAAACTAGCCCGTAATAGTAGACTTTCTTTGGAGGAACGATGAAAATTTTCAGGATAAAAATTTATGCTCTTCTTTTTCTGAAGAAGTTGAGGAGTATTCAATAAAATTTTCTTTTTATTGAAAACTAATTTGAACGTTTGTACAAGTTCAATATGTTGTTGTTTATCTACGAACAGAGAAATAACTTATTGTTCTACTTTGTATGCTAAATTCAAATTTATCATTTGCTAAAATTTCCTATTCTCTTCCGCTGGGTATTACATACAAAAAGTTTCTCGAATTAATATTTTATGAAAATAAAGCTACAGAAGAACCTTCACTAGTGAACATCTCTCTAAAGTGAACACCTCTATCCTGAACAGTGAACGCTTTTTATGCAGTCCTTTTACTAATATAAACTCTCTAATGTGAATATGTTGTTTTGACCCCTTTCTATTCTGTCACGTGTTTTTTATGTACTACAAGTAACTTCATTTTAGGCACGATGCAACTGCTTCATTTGTGAAGTAAAGAATGACATCATGACACGAGCTTACTTACGAAGAAAATATGCAATTAATTCATGATAGTAACAGTGGTAAAGGTTTATCAAAACGTAAATTGGATAAAAATATAATATTTCACTTGGTTCTGTGCCAAATATGGATGTGGTTGTGGGTTTTACACCCTCAAAAGCAAAAAGACAAACAATATTAGAAGATTTTTTTTTAATTAAAAAATATAATTTTGTATTGTAATTAGAAAATCTTTCAGTTGAAAACACTTGGATGAAAGAATATGAACAGAAGAATAAATATGCAAGCCTTTATCTAGAACTAATGTAGAAGTAGATATCCTGAAACACTTTCTTTATTTTACAGCAATTCTTGTATCATCTCCCTATAATGAATACCTCCATATAGAGAACACTTTGAAATGTTCCAGATAGTATTCACATTAGAGAGGTTTTCCTGTATTCTAATATTGTAATGGTTCAACTAGTTCAGAAATTATACCCAGAAAGATATTCTTGAGAATTTTGTGGTTTTCATGTCTCACTCTCAAAAGAGATATAATTTTTCTTTAAAGCTATTATATATATATAAATAAATAACGAACAACAATCGTTAAAAGATTTTTGTCGAAATATAATATATATTGAAGATGACTTAAATATTTATTTATTTCATAAATTTCTCTAAGATCATTCTCAGCACTATTTAAGGTGTTCCAGCCCTGCTTAATATATATTCATAACTATTTAATTTTCTTCATAATGGTTTACTTTTCCTCAGCTATTCATTTTCTAAATTTGACAAAAATCATTCTCAGCATAATTTAAAGTCTTTCAACACTTTTGAATTAGTATTCATTGATATAGAATATATAAATAATTACTGATTTATTGTGTCTGATTTATGTAAAACAAGGCTTAAAAAAAGAACTCAATGAATACGTATTCAGTATATTATTCTAATTTGTTTATATATATATATCAGAGCTCGAAACGGGAAAGAATTTTTGCTCTCCACCTCGTCCCACCTGAAAAAAGGTTTCTCCACCTCGCCTGACCCCAACCTTAATTTGTTTTCGCCCCCTCGTCCCGCCTCGCCTCGTTCCGAAGAAATTAGTCCCTGTCCCAGGGCCACGCCCGATTCTCCGTCCAGCTTCTTTCCCTGAATAGCAACAAAGGAATATAATTTGTCCTCAGTCATCCTTTAATTTTGCTATTCTCTATTGAACGATGAAATAAAATACTACTAACACTTGTGGCTTGTAAATTAAATCTTTGGTTGATAACTTCAAAGGCTTCCAAAGATTCTCTGTCGACAGCAGCTGAATTGTGTGGCATTATATACATGTGACATGCCAATATGGAGAAATCTTGAAAAATATTTTCCAACTCATCTTAGCATGAGAACGAATTTGGGCAGTCTTTGCCTAATTTGAAATCGATATGAATATCGACTTCATCTTTTATTATTGGTGTAGACTTTCTTTTTGTCAGTTCTTCATCCATTAAGTGTTCAAGAAACTCTTTTGTTGAATCCTTTTCAATATAAACTGTTGCAGCCGAAGTCAATTTCGACAGACGTGCACTGCAAGCACAATAGCATTTTGCTTTTTGAGCTTTTGTTACTGACAGTAGCCGTTTCACTTTTACATGAACACACGAACGCAAGTTAAGGGTGCAACAAAGGATATTGCAGGTTTCCAACAGACTGTTTTTGTCAATTTAAACTCAACCAAACGGCTCTGTACCAATGATAAAAGATAGAGAATTTTCTGTCGATTTGAACGAAACATTCTCTTTTAAATCATCGCTAGATTGTTTTTCGAAACACCAAATTCACTGAATACTAACTAGTAGAATGCCAACTGTTCATCTACAAAACCATGAAGGTTAAAAATCAAATTCTACCACATTAGATTGATCTCAAGTTTTAGTTTTCTTCACTTAAGCCATGCGAATTTTTTTAGTGTATCAAATGATGTGCCTAGTTGAACATTCTAATTTTGTCTCTTACTGAAAAACTGCAGAATATCTTAAATACATCCTCGACCCAATAGGTATAGACATACTTTATATGTCGCTTTTAGGTAGTAAAGTTTTATGCAAAAGTTCGATTTGATGCCTATGAAATAAATACACTTCTCCTCTTTTCTTAGTGTGTTTTAATAGCGTATAGAAAGCTATTTAACAAATAAAAACGACTCTTAATTCTAGCGAAATGCTGAGTATTTTATGTTTTCGTGACACGCAACAAGTTCGACGTTATACAGAGATGAAAAATGTTTATTGAACAAAAGAATGTTTAAATAAACTCTACATAAAATTCTGTTTTAGCATCTGAAGTAAACTTTCGGGTCGAGTGTAATTTGCGAAAGCAGTCTATCAATACATGCTGCTTTTCTCTGTTGCAGTCTTTACCTTTCATCTTCCACGATAAAAATAGAATTCAATAAAGACTATTCATATTTAACGGAAAACTTTTATATTTGTACGAAGCGTTGAGTAGATAATCTATTGCACACAGACTATTATCATAAGTCTTTATGCATACATTATTCAAATACATAGTCTATATATCGATATTTATGTTGTGAACCTATCACGAGAAAAGTTCGGGGATTTTAACTTAATCACGCCTCGCCTCGCCCCGTTTCTATCTCTGATATATATTCATTTTGCAATGTTAGGTAATAAATATAATGTCTTTTTAGTTGTTATTTCAATATTTTATAAGTGAAATTATTTTATGGATAACGAATGAAAAAGTAGTATTGTTAATATAGGAATTTTCCCTATCGCTATATTTGAAAATTCCTAATTGCTATGTTGGAATTTTCCTAGTATCATCTTATTCTCGATACTGAATTTCTTCTTCTACTTCTTTATTTTCTGCTTGGATTTACTCAATATGGTTGTTAAACAGTATATAGATCGATATGATCATCTATGGAGTGAGATCTATTTCTCGTTTTCTCTTCTCGTTCTTTTCGTGTTCTTTGTTTGTTTCCAAGTTTGCTGATATACATCGTGTTAATTGTGTACGAAATAAATCAAACTCACTTTAAGCACATAAAAACAGAACTTACAGATCTACAGTTAGCGACGAGACTACAAACTGAACTCACGTAATACAAATCTACAAGTATATGCGAGGATTTATGAAAAAAAGGAGTGTGATGGAATCAGTAGGCTTAATTGAATGGAAAATGACTGATATTAAATAGTAACTGCCTTGACAGTGTGTAAAGATGATGAGTTGAAATATATTTTAAAGCTGATGATCTAGCCCTAGTCGAACATCTTGTACCAAGATCTTGAATCAGATCTTGGGTACAGATATGCAAGATCTTAGGAACACACTAAGATAAAACGTGTTGCATGTGTCACAATTTCCGACATAATGCATGAGACATTCTCAAAGCATGGTTCGAACCTATCATATAGCGTATTTATTATTTTTTTTCTGCAAAAGCCTGTTATGAAATTTTTTCAATTTATCTTCTTTTTAATTATTTCTATTCCGAATAACTAAAGCAAGTCAGATCTTGGAATCTGCCTGACCTTAAGATGGCTCGATCTCCATGAGACTGCTTCAGGGTAGTCCTCCCTCGATGATCGATCTAGATCAGCATGTTCTCGAATGATCAACACTCGAGAAATAGTTTTTAAATAAAGTTATTCTGAAAATGTATGTTTTATATGTTCAATCACGTTGTTTATATACGACTCTATATGCATAAAAAAAACGGCGAATGACTAGCCAGCATGTAAACACTGATGATGTTGCTTTTTTACTCAAGATTTTGTGAGAAGATAATAGTAAACGATATCTTTTCCATGACCTTGGCAAGATCTTCGGTACAGATTTATTCGATACAACCAAGATATTCACATACAAATTATCTTTTCAAGATCTTGCTTACAAGATGTTCGACTAGGGCGGTCATCGGACCAGTAAAACCGCGGTTAACCTCCGGTCTTCATCACATGGGGATAGATGTCGCACTTGTTTATTAGTATTTTTTGAAATAGTTGATGTTAAACCTTGGTCGAATATGATAGTTCCATCGAGATCTAGATAAATTTACTTTTAGAATATTAATCAAGGAAAAAAGGAAGTTTTTTTTTTTTAAACAATACTTGAAATAAATATTAACAGACCTTTTATTTATGTAATACTATGTTTATGTTAATAAGATTGTTGTTTTAGAGTTCTTTTACAATTACCAAGACTTTTGTAAGACAATGTCAAAATGAACAGAAAAAGACTTGGTAAGAAAGAAAATTTTTATATTGACCTATATTTGAGTAGATTAGATACTGTGTAAATTATAATAAATTCTCATGGTTTACGGAAAAAATATGCTTAGCATATATCGGATTAATAGAAATATACATGCTGCAAAAGTAAGAACAGAGAAGAGTGGTTGAAAGTGGTGATCGAAGTAACCATTTTTTGTTTTGTTGTGACGGAAATGTGAAACGAGGCGTGAATCTTTCTAATTAATTAAAATCGTGATGTGAATATTTTTATCAAATATTTTGTAATAGTTAGGGGTATGACATTGTCAAAGTTTCAGTTGCTCTCAAAATTTATTTCTCGTTAATTCAACATATATAAATTTATCTTGAAATATTAAATAAACCATTCGTTTATCATATTTGTTTATATGAGATCATCAAGTTCGACAAAAGATAAGCATTTAGTACAGCAAAATTCATTATCGGAGATCTTGATTTTATTCTTGTTAATGTATTTCGAAAGAAAGATATATTTACCGATAGTTTAGTCATCTCTCTGAATTCTTATTGATGATTAAATCTTGTTTTTGCAGCTGTAATATATATATAGATATAAAAAGAAAAGAAATAGAATTTTTTTTAAATGCAAATGTTCAGTTGATACGATTTTTATTAAGTAGTTATGATTGTCATCAGTATTTGTTCTTTGTACAATAATATTATTAATATCGTTAGGAATTGTATGATAATTTTTGCTATTAGATTTTTGTTGTTTATAATTGTTATTATTATTATTATTCAAATCATTTTTATTAACTGAAGAGTAGTTGACCCTATTAATTAATATTATCAGTTATTGTTGTACTTTTTTCTTGTTACCACTGATTGAATTTAATGAAGCTTCAGATGATGTTGAAGTAATTTCTAAAGCTTCAGTATTATTGAAATATATTCTTAATAGTAGTTTAATCTTCAAAAACAATGACTAAGTTTGAATTACTAGGTGCCTGTTTACAAGTCAACAATACGATAAACGAAAAATCTTTATATAGCAGTCAGCTACTTAAAGTCATTTAATAGCTCTTTATTATGTGAAAAAGTATCTCTTTTGAGAAGTTACGGTTTCTCATATTTAATGACAAATCATAACAGTCCAATAAATTCTATGATTTGTTTTTTTCGAGCACACTAATACAGTACACAATTACCAAGGAGATAAGTACAGTATCTGAACACCAAATTTTACTACAAGATGCTGAAAAAATGTTGAAGGTAATGTATTGCTGATACATATTTGAAATTAGACTGAAAAGTAAGGTGATAACTATGAGTAAGAGTCACGCTATGTCAATTCGAGTTTTTGGAAATAACGATTTTTTGTGAAAGTCACACATATTTTCGAAGAAAATAGTGAGTGTAAGTTTTAAGGTCAATTTTTCGCGGCTCCCCCTTCCCCCATTACATACTTTAGCAGTCGAGAATAAAAGATGTTGGATTTTCTAGAGTTCTTTTTTTGGGAAATTGATGAATTTATCATTTTGAAAAATAATGTACATCATTATTTATGACTTGATTAATATATATGATAGTATGTAAGATCTGCTGTAGATATCATAGATATGTAAAACACAGTTATTTGTCAATCAATTCAATGATTATAGTAATAAGAATAATAAATTAAGAAAAATGAAAAACAATGAGCGAATAGGAACAATGAAAACAAACAATATGGCATCCGTAGAAAAAAAATAACAAAATTTTGTTCAAAATGCAGAAATTAGAGAATGTTTTGCTTAAGTGATTGATTATCCTGCAAAACAATTATAGTTTATGAGAGATTTTTTATTTTACGTTTTTTGTATTGGTTTAATGAGGCTTGAGAGAATATGTGAGCTGCACATTTCAGCCCCAAAGAGGCTGCGCCAACAAGCTTTTTTTTTAAATAAAATTTGACTAAAGATCAATGAATCTGAAATGTTTTATCAGTTTTTCGAAATTCTTGAATCCAATTTTTCTGATCAGTGGTAATTTAAAAAAATAGCTGATTGCTATGAAACGTGAGTAAACTGCAGGAAATAGAAGAAGAAGAAGAATACCGTTGCCTTTCGGCTACCTTTCAGTATAGGGTGCTGTTCAAGGACAGTTTCGAAGGCCCGATATTTTTTCCTACAACTATTTCTAGCTGCAGCTCTGGGCAGAAGGCCAGCCTGACTCAGAGTGCAGGAAACAGTTTTCCACTATTCAAAAAACAAAAATCGAACTCCAGACTTTCAAATAATTGATTAGAGATTCGAATTCGTTAATACTGGAAATCTTTAGTAAAACTTTATTTAAAAAAATCGTTATTCTCGACAAATAGTCTTGTCTTAATTGAAAAAATCGAATTAAAACAGAATTCTAGGTATCATCTTAATTTTCAGACTAATTTCAAATATTTATGATCACCTTCGGTAACCAAAAGTTGCTGAAAGCTTCAAATCTGCACTTGCTCATTTGATAAAGACGCAAAATACTGTTTCGCAGACTCGACAGTCAACATCTGTAAAAATCATGTGTTTGTTTATGATATTTAACAACAATAAGACTTTCTACATGCACACTTAATAACTGGTATTTGAAATGGCGATAGAATATGACAGCTGTATTTGTCGTTATCTCTATGTCTTAGAGTAGTATTATTACTTTTTTTGAGCTATGATAGTTCTTATATAAATCATCAATTTTAAAATTTTATTGTTAATTAATGAATTTTGAATGATACAAAATTTTTGCTCGTAGTCAAAATTCGACATTGATATCATTATATATGTTTCTTCTAAAAACAATCGCAATGCCAAAAAAACGTTGTTAAATAAATCAGATTGAGATATATCTTCGTAGATTATTTATCTACATGTTGAGTGACTTTGTTTTTATTCGACTTTTTCATAAGACGTAAATGATGGCAATTGTAAATGTTTAACAATGATTTTCTTTATAAGAATAGTTCAATTGAAAACAAAATCAGGCATGATTTTCCATCATCAGTGTATTTTTATTAATAATATTAGCTTCTATAAATAGGAAGAAAAAATGCCATATTTTCACATTAAAGAATAAGTTCATTATCTTTGACCTATTCTAAGAAAAAGCAGTAAAATATTATTCAACAAAAATAATGTCTACATTATCGAACATGAATATTTTCTTAATTATTCTCATTTTAATTATGTTATTTATATCTCAATCTAATGAAGAACAAGCAGAAAATGATAATATGTGCAATCTAACACGAGGAATTTTATGTGTCAATGATGTTTTAAATGAAATAGCGGCAACGACTGAAAATCTCAATCAAACAATAAATGAAATTAAAAAACATATTTTACGAAATGCTTCAATTGTTGATAAAATCATTCGTTATGTAAAATTTCAAATGCAATCAATAGATTCACAAATACCAACACTAAAATATCATATGCATTTTTTTCGAATGAGTAATATTGATAAAGTATTGTCATGAATATGTTTTCTATTTCAATAATAGTATTTTCTTTTTTTTTTAAATAGAAATTTTTAGTTGAACTATTTTTTGAAGCACATAATACAATGAGTTTTTATTATAATTCAATTAATGATATAATAAATATGCACGATTTATCTTCATGGACAACGGATGTTTTGTTGAAACATATTCAAAAGAATCTAAAATATGAAATTATTTGTCAATATCGAAATATTTTAAATGTTTATTCACATGAATGGAAATCAATTAATGAAATAAATCGAATAAAATTTCTATTAATACACCATGAAACTACTCGATCAATTATTCATGATGTTCATACAATTGTTACTGTTCAATTATTAAGTGAATGGATGCAAAAAATTCATTTAGTTATTAATAATCTTAAAACAAAATTTGTTTGAATAATCAAAATATTTCAAATTCTAATGCAAGAAATTTTCAAGAAAATAAACATGCTTTCAATATTTCATGTAAACGCTTTTGTTGATAGGGCTTTTTGTTAATAAAATTAATGCTGATTTCATAAAATGAATGACCAATCATTTTTCGTAAATTGAATATTGAATCTGTAATATTGTTTCACTTTATTCAAATTATACTTCAAAAAATACCGTTACATATAAAAAAAAAGGTATAAAACTAAACGTAGAAAGTTTCGTCTAACAGTTGTGATTGGCTCACGAGGAAACTACTCGAATTATAACGTGTCGATTGAACTTATTTTGAGTTCACAAGAAAGTCTCGGGAAGACTACGAAACCTTAAAGAGTTTCTATTCATGAACCTTTGGAGTTAATTTGTGACCGTTTTACTGGTCTGATGATTCTTAGAATATCCTGAAAGTCTTTGGGTCAAAATTGTCCTATTTGATTTTTCAATAAATATCTAAAAATTGGTTAAAAATTCATTAAAGCAGTTATAACTCGACTCCAGGGGCCTATAGACATGAATCCTTCAAGGTTCTTTTTTAAATTTTCAGTCATCAATCAACTAATCAAAGTTATTTTTTTGCTCAGGTACGGATCAGCTTTAGTCAAAGTATGGCATTGATCAAAATAAATGTTTTCACATTCCATTTATGTATAGAAACTTGTTTTAATCATATCGCATTATGAATATATTTATTTTCATATTGAATTGTGTCTGTACAGTAAAAAATGCATTAAATATTGTTCTGCAGGAGTGATATAATAAAATAATATACGTCGATCACCACAAAAATTAAAATACCATGGCATGTGATATTTATGAATATTTTGACCAATTTACTCGTTTCTTTTAACGAATTTTTCAGTCAATCGGGAAATAAACCAAGAAAATATGCTGTAAATCTTAATGAATGAAACAACATATGATTTTGTTTACAGAGACGTTTAATTTAATAAGATTTCATATTATTAATTGGTATCATAGGTATTGGTTGAGTAATTTCATTTGTTCAAAAGTTATACATATGTGAAGATATTCTGTTATAACAAAACAAAAATGATCACGACGTCGACTCCAGGTTACATAGATCTTTCCTGCATGTGTCAGCATTATACGATGGAAATGTCACTATAAACGAACAAACAGGTCCTGGTTTTAAAAATAGACTATCATTCTCATAATAAAATAAAGACATTGCAAATCAATACAGCATTTAATGGATAGTATTAAAATTATCAATGATCATATAGGAAAAAAACAAGATCAGAAGCATTTTGATATGTCGCATATTCCAGGATTATGATTCTCAGCGTCAGAAACAGCGATAAAACAGCCCAAACTCTACCGTAAATGTTAAAAAGCGTTTATCATATTTTTGGGTATTAATCCGCCATTTCGTGTCTTTCACCATAAGGTAAACGACGTCAATAAAGACCATTTTCATCGAACAACAATGACTTATATTAAGACCATATACTCAAAGTATATTGTCTCGTTTTTACCATCTTTTGCTTTATACGATGTGACTTTGGTTACACCTATTAAACTCTATGCAATACCTCACGTATGTTTTTTGTATTATTATGAAACGCTTTATTTTATAAATATGATTGATAGATAGAAATCAGCATGCACAACCTATATCAATAGTATACTTGTTAAAATTTGATGGTACACAAAGACAATAATCCTATATGGGAAAGGACAATCAAAACTTTTTCTTGAAACAAACTAGTTGTCTGATACAGATATATAGAGTTAAAGTAGGATATATTGTTCAGTAGAAGAGATATCGCAACCATTTTTCAATGCTGTCTCACCTATGGTACTGATCTATGAAGAAAAGCGACGATCAGAGACTATGCTAAAATGTGCAATGGTTCTTAATAACTTGATAATAGGGATCATGTTGATCAATATGCACCATGGCGCAAAGATCTTTTTAAAGGGTCTATATCATATCGTCGAATATATCTCAATGAAACCTATCGATTATTATATTAAATAGCTCAAAAAAATAGTTAAATAGGACCTCACGTAATCAAAACAATGGAGCAGAAATAAAAACAATGAATAGTATTTCAAGCTCAGTAAAATTATTCCAGAGAAGCATTTTGATTGTGAGGCAATTAACTATGGCAAGTAAGATCATCAAGATTCACCTATTGTTAGATAGTCAAAGACTTTATAACAATAGTTTTCAGACAATTTTGTAATTCGATACAAAAACGGCAAGAGAAAACAATGTTTGGAACACTGATTATTTCTGGTATAAAATAAATCTTGATCGTATCGGACATTTTTTATCACTGTATTTCGCCGTTTTCACTCAAGCTATGAATCGTTCTATACATATATGCAATAAGAAATGATTTCAGTAAAACACATACCTTTCTCTTGCATAACGTTTTGCTTTTCTATTCTCTTGCATTTATACATTATGCGTTTCACGAACCTCATTCGGAGAATATTTTACTAGTTAGAAAGCGTATCGATTCTATTTGAAAAGATAAAAATTGCGCATATGAAAAATCTTTTTCAAGAATATCTGCTGGTATTGTTGTTTATTTTGTTTTTAATACGAGAGCCATCATAATATTGAGTATAATTCGAGATAATTTTTAAAACATTGTCAGAGAATATAATTACAAGATTTTCAATATTTTATTCAAATTAATGTGTCTTTAAATGAAATCTTTGTGCAATTACTAAACATGAAGTTTAATTGAATAGAACAAATATCTTATAGAATTTTCATATTGGCAAATAAGACACTAGCGACATCTTTTCCTTTCATAAATATATCAAAAACATCTGCTTAATACATTCTTGATAATCTTATTTTCTAAATAAAATTAAATTCTAATTAACCTAGTGATATAATGATTAATTCTACGACCATTTTCACTTTTGCAAAGGTTTTTCTTTGACAAAATATTCTTTGATGGCTGACATGGAATGATATCAAGTTCACTTAATTGTTACTACTTCTGTATACGTTAAAAGCAATTGTTCATATCAATGAAGTCCGTTGTTTTATGGGGTGATAAACCATCTGAAGAAGATGTAGAAGAACAATCGTAAAATAATTTGTTTATGATTTTTTTTTCCTCTCTTTAAAAACAATATTAATTTAGGGTGAATGCTCTTTGTTTTAACCCAGATGGATCTCAATTATTAGCAGCTGTTGGAACAAAAATACTTGTTTATGATACGGCAGATGGAGGATTAAGAAGTGCACTTAGTGGTATGAACTTATTCACTCTATTCTATTCTAATTTATTATATAAATTGATTATAGGACATGGTGATGTCGTAAATACCTTATCTTATGCATCGGATGGAAGTCGTTTTGCATCAGGTGGTGCTGATAAACTAGTTGTTATATGGACAAATGAATTACAAGGAATGTTAAAATATGCGTATGTATCTTTTGTTTTTGTATTGTTTTTTTTTAATTCAATTTGTTTGGAAAGAAAAAACAAAATAATTTTAGACATGATTCTTCTGTTCAATGTGTTACTTATCATCCGACTTCACATTTACTTGCAAGTTGTTCAAATGCTGATTTCGGTCTATGGTCACCTGAACAAAAAAATGTAACAAAAACAAAATTAACTGGTCGAATAACTTGTTGTGCATGGAGTGCAGATGGACAATTACTTGCATTTGGATTATATAATGGACAAGTACATATTCGAGATAAGGTAAATTAAAAAATTGTTATCATAATCAATGATTATTTCATCAACTGATTCATTTTTTTCTTCAATTATCTGTATTATTCTAATGTAGTTAGATGAAATGAAGAAAAGTTAACTATTAATACTTAGGGAGTATACGAAAAAGTAATGAGATTGCCAAGAAAAAATATATACAAAAATTAAGTTAATCAATATTTTTTAATCATCAAATGTTTTAAGTAGTTCTTCTGATTATTTACGCACAAATGTATAAGTTCAAGCTATTTTATCGAAAGGCTTTTGAATAGTCATCTTTGCTGAGGGAATTTATGATCTCGGTTATGGCAAGATGCAAAGACTGTGAGTTGTTAGATTCTGTTTTATTATATCGAATAATTTTAATACCTTCCAGTTCAAGACATCTTTACGAAAGTACGTTTTGGCATCTATATCAGATGCTCATCTTTTTGTCAGGATGTCCTCAATGGAGAGGTTCTGAGTATTCATTGATATAATAGTTGTGGTTGATGATTTGTCCTTGCTCAACATGATGATTTGGCATGGGACCAGTCATTGTAAAAAAAAAATGCAAATCAATATTTTTGGAGTAAACTCGCTGCGTCGAACAATAGAGGACGAAGTTCCACTGATTGGTGTACAGGTAGCATTCGATCAATTTGTGTGTAATCAAATCATATCTCGTCTATATTCCTTGTTCGAATTTTGTCAAATTTTATTGACAAAGCCGAATGACTTTAACTTGTTGGTTTTCAGTTAGGAAGTTGAATATTTAGCGTATATTAATTTTTTAGTTTCAGATAGTCAGAAATAAATCTTTCAATAGTGTTCGAAGCTTGAAAAATTCTGGATTTTTGTCTAGTTTTGAGTGCTATGTTTAGATCATGAACGGTTTTAACAAGGCACCAAAAAATATGACAACATGTCAATTGCTGGAATACAAGATCATATTTTGAAGTGAAGTTCTACAGTAGCTAAAAAAAAGGTTCCAATAACTATTATCCATTTTTGAAAAAAAGGCGTTCCGGGAGAATGCATATAACTTTTGAAGGAAAAGTGATGGAGNTTGTTCTCCGCTGGAGTGTTCGCTTTGCTAACATGACGGATAAAGCGAACGTTTTATGTGTGTCATTTTATACCGCTAATTACTCAATCATTAGAGCATCTAGAATCTTTTTTTTTCCATAAGAGTAGATAGAGAAATCATTTCTCTTCCCAACTACATGACAAGAAACATTTTACTCCTTAAAATAACTGTGACGTACGAGATAGAACAAAGGCACCCTTAAAAAGCGTTCGCTTTACCAACATTGACTCTACCATTACCAGGCGAATAGAACACTAGCATCAATAACAACTTAGAAAAATTCTACTAAGAAAAGGCTTTGTAAGGTTTTAGTAGAATCGCTTTATTTACTCGTAACAATTTATCAAGCCTGATAGGAATCACAAGTATTCAACTTTCGCAAAAACACTTGACGTTTCGGTTCCAGATCCTGCACGAAACCAGTCAGGATCCTTCCAAGATTCGCTCTTTTTTCCTGAGAAAATGACTAAATCATGAAAGAAGGCTGTAGCCAAGGAGTTTCAAGATCGTGTGAGGATTTGAAACAGGACTGTATCAGGATCTTGAACGGATTCCTATTGTTTTGAAGTCAGAAATTACCCAGGAAACCGTTGATTTCTGAAAGGTCTATGTAGCCACGGAATTTCACGATCCCGACAGGATTTGAAACAGGACTCCATCAGGATCGTCAACAGATTCCCATTGTTTTCGAACTAACAATCATTTAGGAGCCAAGATGTGGCTATGAGTGTGAATGCGTGTTCATCTTATGCTAAGTATCAGTGACAGCAACTAATGCGCTCTTGACCTGTTTGTTTCTTGGTTTTGATCTTCTTCAGTTTCAGCTGCAATAGTTGACTGGCTTCTTGTACCAGGATCCACATTATATCTCGTCTAAAATTTGATAAAATCTTGAGAGAATCCACTCTATTATTCCTGTAAAGATCCTGGTAGGATCCTGCATTCATGATCTAGAAAAGAGTCTGCCCAGGAACCTGACGAAATTTTGAACAGAACCCTGTGTACCCCTGAGAAATTCGGGAAACAAGAAATATTAGAAATTGAGCCAGGATCGTGAGAAAAGTTTGCCAAGATCTTGAACATTCAGGATTTCTGAAGGAATGAACAAAATTGAGGCTAGGGCGCCGTTTTCCATAAAAAATAGCCACGATTAACCGGTCGTTTTCGATCGGTTCGTATACACGAGGCATAATACATTTGAATCAGTCGTATATTTTGTTTTTTTCGCTAAGGAACATAACTGTAGTATCTCAGTGCTATGAATCCAGCTCATGTAAAATCAAAAGCCATGACTGCGGCTTAACACTCGCTCGAAAATGAAACATGTTTTCTACCGTTTCTGGAAACTGCTTCCATTGAACAGTAACGCAGTAGCCGACTTCAAAGAATATCACCTTCAAGTTATAAAGCAAAAGGCGTCTGAAAAGGAGCAGTATTTTTAGTTTTTTCTGAAGCATCAACACGTGAAACGTGTTTTAAAATGTGCTTCTCCTATTGTGTGATGTCGCACATATGCGTTTAGCTTAAAAATCGAAAGCAAGCATGAAAACCAAATACAACGTGTTTAATAAGGTCAGCGTAAAATTAAATATCTGATTGAGATTTTTGTGCCCGTTCACTTGACAAAAATCGTATACTAATTAATTATTGAATGACAATGTTTTTACGAAGAAATCTCACTTTTCACTTTCATTTTGCACAAAAACGAAATAGAAATGTTGTTGTTTTCTTCGAATTATTTTCAATTGATTATTCCAGAAAAAAATCAGGTTTTCCTACTTAATGTTTTTACCCATTTGTTTTTACAAAGCAAACACTCTCATACAATTGATTATCTCTCTTCCTAGTTTATTCAAGTTCAAAAATTATTTTTTGCTGCGCATGAAAAGTAAGAGATGGCTAAGGCACTGGCATTGAGCAACAGATCCCGCTACACAGATGTCTACGATGAACCCGTAGATGGTCTTTTGGCACCGATAAAAGGCTATCAAGATAAACTACTTGTTTCGCTAGCGGAGGCTATTGAGCCGGTTTCTGGATTTTTCAATGAAATCGAAGACAATATTCAGGTTGCTTTACACAATTGCCAAAACCCAGCTGATGGTTTAGATCAAGAAGAATCAGCTTCCATACATCTTTATACAATGCAGTTTGATGGTGGGCCTAGTTTATATCTTTTACTTAATCGATCATTAAGAGCCGCAATTCGTGACGATTTGAAGCCATGGTTCTTATATTTGAAATTATTTCTTACTGCTCTTCATAAACTACCGTCTCAAAGTAGGCGAGTATGGCGTGGTATTCGAGGTGTCGATCTCAGTTCAAAATACAAAACCGGTATCAAATTTGCTTGGTGGGGAGTAAGTTCTTGCACTGCAGATATGCAACTGCTCGAATCTGAACCATTTTTGGGTAAAACTGGACAGCGTACACTATTTTCGATCGAATGCATCAATGGAAAATCTGTTGATGCACATTCATATTTCAAGAAAACCGAACAAGAAATTATTCTCATGCCTGGTTCGTATTTCGAAGTACTAGGCCAATTGAATCCTGCAGCTGGCCTTAATATCATTGAATTAAAAGAAATTACACCACCGATGACACTTATTAAATCCCCATTTCCTAAATTGAACGAACAAAAGGCTTCTTCGGGTGTGCCTAAATCAAGTGCATCTTCTTCATCAACACCGATGAAAATAGTGCCAGCAAAAGCTGCCGACAGTGCATCAAAGAAAAAATTATCAGTCGTATCAGGTATGAATGATTAACTGATTCTCATTTTCAGTTTTCCACTCATTTATCTTCTCATCCATTAATCAATATTAGCAAAAAATTTGAGAAAAAGAGGCGTAAAGATACAACCGTTTTTTTTCTGCATTTATTAAGAAAATGGATGAAATGAAAATTGATCATGACATTTAGTCGATCGCAGAATGATTGCACCTTACGCATGAGATATAACAGATAAATGTTCGCTCTACATTGATGTATTCAACTCTTGAGTCACATTTATTAATACAATCCTATGAAAGTATTCGTCGGCTTTTGAATCTATTTCAAAGATCGCACTATCTTTTACCACGTAGTAGAAAGTTTGATAGACCCAATTGAAAGACTCCTATACCAGATTCGACAGCTGAATATCCTATTTATTTGAATACTAATTCATATTTAATCCCAACAGAAGGATTTGGTCAGAGCCCTGTAGTGGATTCAGCCGGATTTCAACACTACGGATCTGAATATCATTCCACCAGTGTTATAGAAATTTCCATACAGTTTGATCGGATTTCTGTCGGATCCAATGATTGTATAGATAGTTGTAGTTGATTTGATCATCGTGATTCCCACAGTGAATACTGATAATCTCTGTCGGAGGATAGATATCTTAAACCCCTCCCCAGAATAAAAGGCCACCCATACTAGAGAGCCACTCCCATTAGAAGGTCATGCCTGAACAAAAGTTCATCGGCCCTATTAGAATGCCATGCACTAATTAATTAATTAATTACAAAAATATTTAACTTTTCGTAAATATTAATTAATAATTAGCCAAAAATTACTGTTTTTGGAGAAATCGCTCCATATTCTATCATTGATAGCATATTTTTATATGAAAACAGCGGTTTTATCACGAAAAATTCCCGAAATACATCAATTACAATTATTAATTAACTATAATTAATTATTATAGTTTTTATAAATTTTTAATTAATAATTGGTCAAAAGCTGACCTCAATAGAAAGCCACCCAGAAAGTAACGATGTGCGAAGACGCAATATAAGGCCATGCTCTTTTATTCTGGGGAGGGGTTTAGCTTACTTGCTAATAGATGTTCGTTTATGAGACGCGTCATGCGATTTCTTTCTTCTAAATAGAAGCTACATCCCAAGTGACAACTATTGAACTGTTCGTAAAGCATGCCAATGAGTTGAAGTCAGTGAGTTCAATTCTTTGTATAGCTCGTGTATTTTTTTCCTCATGTCAGCCAATTTATTGAGCATTATAAACAGTTTCGATATATTTGAAATCCTGTTTCAAAACAGTTCAATGATATTTTCCCACTGTATACCTCGACTGAATATATTCATGATATGAGTTAATTCTAGTGTCGACAAGAGAGTGGGGGTGTGAGTTGCGACTAGAGCGAAGACTGATATCCAGATTCACCTGCATCCTTCTCATGAGTGTTCTGAAATTTAAAGGCAGATTTCATTTGATTTTCATCTTCTTAAATATATGTGGCGATTTTTCATAAAATAAAGGGTTAGTGCTAGGCATGTACCCAGCTTTTTTTTCGTTATTTTTCAACACTTTTATATTACAACCCCCATGAGACGTGAGGAGAGCACATCGAGAGTGCCACTTCATAAGAGAAGAAGAAGTAAACATAAAATCATACTTGAAGGACAAATATAGAGTAAGGACAAAGTATAAGGTGAGGACAAAATATAAAGTCCGAATAAAGTAGTGACAATTTTCAAGCTCAACCTTGAGCGTTACAATATGTTTCCTCGACTGTACGGAGGGTCATATGAAATAAAATGCGTTTGTATGTGTCAGGGTCAAAAAAACATTAGAGATGAAGTTTATTTAGGCATAACTTCTAAAGTTTCACCAAAGGTAATTGAGGTCGGGAAATCCGAATCTGAGGTCGAATTTTACATCAGGCCTACCCATTGGCTAGAAAGTCGACCAATCATAAATGAGCTCCTTTATTTTAAGCTTTTGGAACTTCTGATGAAACTTCACTATAGGTTATCGAGGGCCTGGATTCCGAATCAGAGGTCGGATTTCACATATGAGCTTATGATTGATTAGAGAGCTGAGCAATCAGATAGGAGTTTTTTTTTAATTGCATTTGGGCCTTTATATAAGGTGGTTTCCTTGGCTGAAGGGAGGATGATATGCATTAAAACGGGTTTTATGCTTATGATAAAGTCAAAGGTCCTGAATAAAAGATTGAAATGAAAAGTGAAGTTGATGACTACTTTGTGCTATATGTGCAGCCAATCGGAGGCTTTTGACACTGTCGTCTGGACTAATCAGATTTTTTCAAGCTTGGACTTCGGCCAATCAAGTGTTTTGGCTATGTGGCTCTTGTTGAAACAGGTTTTTTTTTATAGCAAAGGGCAGGGTCAATGGGATTCATTTGGTATTGGTTTAGAAACTGTATTTTCTTAACTATATTGTCAGCTAATACAGTATATGTTGGCTTTAGATTGTGTCTAAACGTATGAGAAAGAAGAAAGTGATAGTGAATAGTGCGACTTTTTCCAATTTTATGAAAATAGTTAGGAATTAGGTGACCTTTTTTGTCGTTACCACGGAGCGTTTTTGGCTATTCCTTTCCTCGACTGAAGGAAGGGTCATATGAAATGAAATGAGTTTTTGTGCGTGTGTGTGTCTGTCTGCCTGTTTGTGGCAGGTCAACGGTCATGGGATTACAGATTGTAGGTCATGATAAATGTTGACGAAAGTATAGCGGGGTCGGGAAATCCAAATCTGAAATTGATTTTGCGAAATTTTCAGTTTGAGGTTTTCTTGTCAGAGAAATTTTCTTACAAAGTCTGACCGAGCGGAACCGAGGTCTAGGATTGCGATATAAGATCATTTTTTGGAAATTTTTAGTTTGAGTTTTTTGGTCAGGCAATAGGTTTTTTACGTAAATGGTCGTTTTGTCCTCAACTGAAGGGGCTTATAAAAAATAAAATCAGTTTTATGCTTGCTCCCTCGACTGAAGGAAGGATGATAGGAAGCGAACAAGTTTGCTTGCTTATGTGTTCGCATTCACTTGCGCAGTCATCTAAACATATACAATGGGCAAGATTCAGAGCAGCTATTTTCAACTAGAACTGTGAAGCTACCGTTACCAGATAGTCACATCACCGGAACACTGGTTACAGAAAATGGGGTACTCGGTTTTTAGTATTGAAAGAGTTTTTTGAGAAAATTATCATATTTTATGAAGGTTGTCGAATGGAAATGGAGCTACAGGCATCTAAATCTATACTAGATCTCTTGAAATCTTCATTTTCAATTTTGTCATCGGAGCAAGATTTGTAGGGAAAACAGTGATCTTTCACTGTGCTGAAAAGAGTCATATGAAATAAAATGAGTTTGTGCTCTGATAGTCATTGAAAGAGTAACATATTCAGATGTATTAGCGTGATAGCAGTTTCCATGGTGTTAGTAACATCTAATATATATATAAGGCTTGTTCAGGCCGCCAATTCAGCTAATTTAATATTTTCGGTGTTCGGCTATCAGTCTGTCAAGCTGTATTCTGCTAGCAATATATTTAATATGTTCTCGTTTCTTTTCTTACAAGCTAGTCTGCTTAGGATGGGTTTATTCATAAGTGACACATTCTCTGTGATATAAATGCGCATTTAGGGATACTTTAGATGGTGTGCGCTTGTCCTTAGCTCATAAGTTGCGTCTGATTAGCTTTATTTGTAATTATTCCTATCTAAATGCGGTTCTCGAAGTAGATATGTGTCAGACGAAAATCTGACGCGTAGAATTGCATTCATACAAAACCGTATTTAGGATTCTACGCGCATTCGTATCCAAGCCAACAGGCACTTCTAACACTCAAAGACTAGTTTTAGTCAATCCAACATTATCGGTATCTAAGTCTACTCGCGTTATCTTTGCTTTCTGGCGGAGTATTTGATTATTCATATATTTTTTCAGGAGTTCTCCGACTCGTGGAATTTCTAGCCGCTATAACTCGAAGAAAATAATGTAAAAAGATATATGTAAATGAGGTCATATCTTTTATGTTAAATGGACAATAAACAACCATTGCTTAAGTGCACTGAAGTAAATGGAGCGACTAGCTATGAGTGGCATCCAGGAGGAGCACCGACGAACGACTAGTCGCCGATATTGCTAGTACACTGTAGATTCACTTCACGAAATATCTTTCTAAAAGCTAGACTTTTTTGAGAATACTGAACTAAGGTTTCCTTCGTGAGGAATTCCAATAAAACTCTGATTTTCCAGCTAGACAATAAAATTGAAGAAATAAGGAATAGTTCATAACAAAGCTTCGCTTTAGAAATTCCCGTCAAGAATTCTCGCGCTACAAATGCAACGATTTTTCGAAGTAAGCGCAATCTGGGATCAGGTGGAATGTAAATCAAAAATGATGATCTTATAGAGGAATAGAATTAAACATGGCAACGGGTAGCCGCGAGTGGCTTTCCGAAGGGGCACCGACGAGCGACTAGCTGCTGCGCTAGAAAAATCCCTAAAGGAGCCCTTCAGGTTGCTGGGATCCATTGGATAAATGTCAACGATCTAGATCTACCGGGTTGCAATAGAAACTACAAGTGGTAAAGAACGGAGAAATATTTTCAAATAAAGTGTGAGAACAGCTTTTCTCCACGCGCACAAGATTTGAATAGTAAATTTGACGGAAAACATCACTCAAAGAATTTATATCCGCTCTATCTGAAGTAAATATGAATGAAATAAAAGAAAGTTTTTCTGTTGGTATGTGTCCTTGTCTGTGTTCATTCGCGTGTCGAAATGTATTCGGGTATACTCAAATTACCTGTCTAATCTGACGGCTACCTTAGGTAGGAGCTTCATTCAAGTGTGGTATTCCGATTACAGGTCATATCTAATAGGATTTATTTTAAGCTAGAAGTTCAGCTAAGTTCGTACTTTTCTAGCGGCGCTTTAGTAAATAACATTGTCGGCTGATGTGCTAGTAAGCATACAGATTTTTACTAGAGTTATCAAGGAGTATGGCGCGTTTTCATAATAGTATCGCGAGTGCATTTTGCTTCGTGACTCTCTCAGAAAATTCAATATAATCTCTTTTTCCGGATGCGTGCGGATACTGCTGCCGTGATGTAGTTCATTTAGATTTCTGCTGAGTACCAATGGGTAGGTATCAGTTCCATTAGATGAATTTATGACAAAAATCATCACATGGGCCCGCATACCGTTGTGCACAACGAGATTGACTCTAATGTCAACGTCCACACACTCACCCTTTTTCAAACGGTAGATACCCACTTTGATGAAAACTGTAAAGCAGTATATAGCACCGACAGAGTCGAATATTCAGTCGAGGGTCAAGCGAGTCACACGGATGAGCGTTCCTTGTTTGTACTATGGATGAGAATCAGTGAAAAGACTATCATGTACAATTTTTCCAATTTTCCAGAAGCTGAAATTCGATATAAAAATGGTAGAAAAAAGTGTTATTTCGACCTCTTTGATCAACATCTATCAGAATCAAAAAATGTTTCTTACGAACATATTTTCGTTTCTGCATATGTTAATGACAACAGTATGGAAGGTTCAACATTAGTCGATGACCAGAGAATCAACACAAAATATCACATTAACCATCTGTTAATGATAAAAAAGAATTTCTTTCTTTCGTCTAGCATTTCATCAAGTTACATCCATCATAGGAAGCAAAAGGTATTACGAAATTTCTTCTTCAGTGCAAAAAACCACCTTGCTATACAAGGATAAAGGCTTTTTGACTTAAAGTTTGGAGAATATTAAAGAGAAAGAAAGAAGATGACTTGCCAAGGTCAGATGCACCTCGTACAGCAACAAAAATAAACTATGTTCAAGACGTAAGAAATTTTTTTTTCGGTTCTCATAGATATTGACCAAAGAGGTCGAAATAACACTTTTTTCTACCATTTCTATATCGAATTTCAGCTTCTGGAAAATTGGAAAAATTGTACATGATAGTCTTTTCACTGATTCTCATCCATAGTACAAGCTATAGATCTGGAACTTTGTAACTTATGTATATCGTACTAGGCATGTACACTATTCTGCCAAAGTTTCAAAGAGTTTGCTTTTGTGAGATGCGAGAACGATGCATTTTAAAATTACTTCAGAACTTCTGGAACATCCTTTATAAACATAATACAGCTAAATAAGTTTTACTTGAGGGTTTCATTTGTAAAAAGAAAACACAAGACAAAGAACAACAAAAAGTAAGATAATCACCGAGAAAACCAACTTTCTTTAATATATATGTTGAGTTGATTTTGTATCACGTAAGCCATTTGCAATATGATCTGAGGAAATCAAAGGAAAGTATCTATTAGGATGTTCAAGAAAGTGTTTTGCTTCACTTGTATATCCATAACAAAACTTATGATAACATTCGAAGCAACTTGTAAAATCATTAATAAGTTCGAAGTG
>CAJNSZ010001544.1:0-25059 GCA_905329745.1 Rotaria sp. Silwood2 | reverse complement strand
CTTTGGTGAACAAGTACTTGGTGGTGTTGGCGGATCAGTATTGGGGGGCTTCGGTGAACAAGTACTTGGGGGTGTTGGTGGGTCAGTATTTGGAGGCTTTGGTGAACAAGTACTTGGTGGTGTTGGCGGATCAGTATTGGGGGGCTTCGGTGAACAAGTACTTGGGGGTGTTGGTGGGTCAGTATTTGGAGGCTTCGGTGAACAAGTACCTGGTGGTATTGGTGGATCAGTATTGGGTGGTGTTCATGTTGGTGAACCGCAATTTGATGCTGCTAAAGCAGTATTCAATCTAACTGATTCCAATCGCGATGGTGTAAATAGTCAAGAAGAATTTCACCAATGGGCTCAAGGTGGTGTTCAAAATGTTGGTGGACAATCACATTCAATTTATCCAACAGAAGCAACAGCAGCAATAACAACGATAAATAATGAAAATAACTTATATCGTCCACAAGGAACTCCAGGTCTTACTCCTGGTGTAGCAAATATTCTTGAACAAAGTGGACTTTCAAGATTTTTTTAATTATTTTATATTTTATTTGATTATATACAAAAGACTTTCATATTGTGTCATGCGTCCTAGAGTAGTTGCATGTTTTACCGTATTTTTAATCATTATTTATTCCGTATATTATTTATTTGATTTAAATATTATTTTTCTTTTATCAAAGCTTTGTTTGATTATACCATTTTATCGTTCAAATTTGATAAAACGTGAAAATAAAAGAAAGATCAATCAAAATTTCATACTAACTGATACTTAAGAAAGAATGTTTCTAAGTATCAAATTGCTTTTGAGTCGGAACTATATACGTACATCATGTAGGTTCTAATAAGCGATGACTACTATGAAAAGAGTTTGACCTAATAGTTCATTATTGCCGAAATTCTGTATTTTTAGCGTATTTTTTTAGCAGAATGCTGTAATCCCTCTCAGAGACACTAGGAAAACTGAATTTCGAATTTCGACTCGAAACTTTGTATAGAAATAGGCCTTAATAAGAATGGTTTATTGTACAAATTTCAGATCTTTGGATTACTTTTATTCTAAGTTATAGATATGGTAAAAGAATGTTTTTCATACTGCTCATATACAACAGCGAATTCCAATATCTTGATATCAGAATAGGTGCAATAAAAGAATCTGTTATTTTCACAATAAGTTATTCTCGGTAAGGCATGTCTTACAAGGGAACATACTCAATTGTCAGTCTCAGTTTTGAATTGGATATATACCAGTGTATAGAGTTCGGCAAGCTGATTCTCGTGACATGTTCCTTTTTTTCCCCATAGAACTTCCAATGAGAGAAACTAATCGATTTTTCTCATGAATTCCTTCACTTTGGATAAGTTTCGAGATAGCTGTTAGAAATTTGGAACTTCTAGAGTGTTGAAAGCTTATTCATCATGTTAAAATACAGACAATGGCGCATATGATAGTCTATTTTTGTAGAATTTAAAAATATGAGAACACTATTTTCTTGTGAAACTCAATTCCACCATTGTTATACATATTAATTTTAGAATTGTTGCACTTCAAGATATTTCAATGCTCTTGAGAGGAAACTTTATTACGTATCCAAAAGTTGGAACTTAAGGTGTGCTTAAAATCTTATAGAAGTAGATTATTACATGCGACATTGTTCGTATTTTTAAATGATCATTTAAATTTTAAGCACTCTTGAAGTCCCAAATTTCTAGCAGCTGTCTCGAAACTTATTCAAAATGAAGAAATTCATTAGTGAAATCGATCACTTTTACTCATTTGAAGTTCTATGGAGAAAAACGGAATGTACCACGAGAATTAGCTCGTCGAGCTCTATATACCAATACATATCTCCTTCAAAACTGAGACTCACACTTTGATATCTTCTCTCGTTAGTACCAAGTTTCAAGTCAAAATTCGAAGCTTTGTTTTTTCTGGTGTTAATGAGAGAACCACTGTATTCTGCTATAAATGTGGTAAAAATACAATATTTCGACAGTATTGAGCTATTAGTTCAAACTCTTGTCATAGCATTCATAGCTCATTAAAATCTGCATGATGAACATAATTCGACTCAAAAGCGATTTGACATTTAGAAACGTTATATTGTTAGATCAATCAATTTTATTGATAATACTTCATAATAATCATGTTTAACTATTTGTAATCGATGTACATCAGAATATTTTATAGAATATTGAGTCTTATTCAAATCATGAAATTGGACTCGGCATTGTTGAGTTAAATAAATTTATCAATAATATAGATCATACCGAGAAACTAGATTATTTAGAACTGATAAAGTAAAATAGCCATGTGAGATACGAGCTAATTATAATTGCCTTTTGTGTTATATTGATAAATGATCGACTATAGATGAAGAATATTTTGTTGTCTTCACAAATGCATACAACTAGTTCGTTGAATAAAATATTCACTTTTAATATAATTCGTTTCATCGAACTATTATATCCAGTGAATGTAAAAAACTTGAAACTATTATCATGATTTCAGTGATGTAATACCTAGTATTTATATAGATGGATTTATCGTATGAAAATATTTATTTTCATTCAGTTTATAGAATTATATATTCAATTATATTACACAAATAAAAATTAAACAAAAAAACATGATTATAAATAATTTCTGAAATCGAAAAAAAATTTCGATCATTTTTGATCGGCATTATCGTCAATCCAAGCGGGTATAACTGTAATATTAAGTAACGGTAAAGCTCGTAAAGGCTTAGATGGTTTACTAGATAAACTTTCCATAGTTGATATTGAAGGTACTTCTTCATTAGTAGAATCATCTTGATCAAAAATACTTTTTTGTGTAATCATAGATTGTGGTCGTACAGATAGCGGTGTTATTGTATTTTGATGTTGTTTACGTAACCACATTGAACTACGACGTCTTTGTCTTTGATTAGTAACGAGTGCACCTGCTGATGTATTCAATATATTATTATTTTCTAAATCAACATAAATTCCATTTTTAACTTGTGGTAAAAGTTTAGCTCGTTTTGATGGTGTTAGCGGAATTGATGTCATACTTAATTCAGATGTACTTGTATTAGACATTGTATGATTACCATTTGAAGAAACTGATGAAATTTTACTTGATATTGATGAAATTGGAATACCTTTAACAACATTTGTTGTATTTGTAGCAACATCAGTTGAAGTTGATAATGATAATTTACGTTCACGATATGAACTTCGAAGACTATTAGTTTTTCTAATATTTTGTGGATTTCGTGTTACACCACTAGGTGGTTTTGTACGAACTATTTGAAAACAAGTTTGAGTTTCTTGTTCAGGATTTATTTTATCACTCCAAGCTAAATAAATAACAATATAAATATTTATATTTTATTGATTAGTCAATTTCATTTGGAAGAAACATTAATTTCAAAATGAAGAATTAAATAGAAACAAAAGATATTTTTTTCCTTTTATTTCAAATAGAATAACTAATTTTTTTTCTACTGCAAGAAGAATGATTTATCAAAATTCATGAAAATCAAACGACTTTAGCTTGGTTTCATTAGAATTTAAATATATGAGATTCAATTTTTTAGTATCAGTTTCATCTAAAAGACCAACTCTGACAACAGCAAAATATAATAAACCCTGGATGTTCCCAATAAATCAGTACATATAGACTTTGTCAAAGAAAACTCTTGATTCTATTGTCATATATTATATATATTTAGATAAAATAAAATTCACAGTACTAACCATTCAGTGATGCACGATCATTCTATAAAAGAAAAACAAAGAACAATATAATATATTTATAATAATAATAATAATAATACCAATTGAAGCATTCCATTATCTTGATCATCAACACCACAAGTTGATGTTGACATTGAAGCTCGACGTGGTTTAAGACCATTTAATGGCAAAGTTGTTTGTGATGATACTTCACTATTTCGAATAATTGTTTCATAAGAATTATTGCCATTATTTGATAATTTTGAATGATAGTTTTGTGGAAATAATCGATCTTTACATAGATAACCACCGAGTACAATTAAAAAGAGTATTAGTGCAAGACCAAGTACAATTCCTAAAATAATATACCATGATGGTGATGTAGACTTTGATGAACCATCTGTATTAGTACCACCATTCTAAAACAAAGAGAAGAAAAAAAAAATTTCAAATATAAACAAAATAAAAATTAATTTACTCCTGAAGAGTCATTTCCTCCACTCGAATTAGTTGTTGTCTCATTTCCATTAACAATTGTTGTTAATATTGTTGTTGAACTTGTCCAATATGTTGGTGGTGATAATGTTAAACTGGTTTCATTTGTATAAACAGAACAAAAAGTATCTGTTCTATTTGGTAATACATAATTTTTACATAAATCTGGTGTAGTAGCATTTGAAAAAATATATTTTTGCCCCTCAGTTGATGCAGGTGATTTACATACTGCTTGTGTTAATAGAGCCGAACCATTCTTTATGTCTGGAAAATCACTTAAACGATCATTAATAAATGTTACTAAATAATATGATTCACAATCACATATTAAAGGGTTATTTGTTAATAATATATTTGATATGCCAACTAGAAAATAAGCTGTACTTAGTGAACTAATTGTTGAACATGCACCATACTGTTCAAGTAAAATATCAGATAAACGTTCAATCTGATTATTATCTAAATAAAAATTACGTGGATCTGGAGTTTCAGTAAATTGTTTAACATATATTGGAACTTCATTTGTATAATTTATGATTAGGTTGTTACTCATATCAATAGCCATATATTTTTCTAAATGATAAAAATATTAAATTGAAATAAATGAGAAAATGAAAAAAAAAATCATTTACGAGTTTTAACAAATAAAGGCCAAAGGTCAGTATTAATTATTTGATTATAACTAAAATTCATTAAAATAATTGTTGAAGGAAAATTAACAAAAGTTTCTGCATCAATCGTAGGCATGGTTGTTAAATTATTCTGAGAAAGATTTATTGATTGTAATTGATCAGTTGCTTGAAAAAAAATTAAATCAGTTTCATTTATGTAATTATTTGAAATATCAATATCAATTAAATTTGAACCCAAACAAGCCAGTTCAGATGTATTTAACAAACCAGTTATAGCGTTTGATGAGAGATCAAGTATAGCAATATTTGGATATGATGAACACATATTTGTTGGTAATGTTATAAGAGGACCATGAGTACCAGGTGTTGATGAACTAACACGTAGTTGAGTAACACTTGCTTGAAGTGTTTCATTGATAAGTATAGGTAATTCAGTAAGATTGGGTGTGGAACTGCAAACAATATCTAAATTTGTATTATTCATAAGTGTACAATTGCATGAAGATATACTAGGACATAAATTGGTCAAAACTGTTGGCTGAACAAAATTAACTAATAATGACTATCATTCAAAAATAAAAATAGATGAGAAAAATCCTTGAATAAGTTTATGTAATACTTACAATTAAAATCAAAATAAAACAGACAAGAATTTTTTTTTGTTGCATTGTCAATGAAAAATAAAATATGTTGGTTATTAAAAATAATGAAGTAGATTTTCTTTGAGTTCTTTTATTCCCTCTTTCATTCTCTCTCTCTCTCTCCCCCTTTCTTTGCGTCCATAAACACGTTGTTCGTTGTCTCAGATATTTGACATACACAAAATATTGATTGTTGTTCGCAATGTGAAAGAAACCCAACAAAATTATATTGAAAAATAACTTCATGAAATTTATTAAGCATCCGTACACTTATTTTTCTTTGAATAATTTTCAATATTCTGAGGTGAATGATATACTACTGTAATTAAAGTTTGCTTATTCGAGTTCGTTTTTTTCATTTATGATTTATAAAATATTAAAATAAAAATATACATCGTTTTGATTGGTATTCAATATTTGAAAATTTTTTAAATGACTTTCACTAAGAAATATTTTATGTTATAGTTAACATTAATTATCGAAAATAAAATTATCAAATTTGAGTAATAAAACTTTCTTTTTGATAGTTTCACATTTGTTTCGAAAAACAAATGTTCAAGTTTTCTCGTGATGTAAATTATTAGAAATAAGCGTTACTATTTCATCCGATGTCATATAAATGAAAATATTAATCAAAAAAAAAGTTTTTTTTGTAGGTTTCACTCGTATATTTTATATTTTGAGAAATAAAGAAAAGAAAAACTATTTTTGTTTACGATGAACGTATACTTTTTTTTTATTTCGATCAAAAAAAAGAATTTCAGTATCAATCAAAATATTTTCAGAGAATATATTTAAGAGATTTTTATTAAAATAAAGTTTAAGATTTCAATGAATTTTTATGAAATTTTTCAAAAACAAAACATATAAACACGAAATTAAATGGATTAATACGTAATATGGATGGTTTTATCAACGGATATTGATTGACATCATGGAAAAATGATCATGGCGGAAATTATTGAATATATATTTTAATTAATCGTTCTTCTATTATACAAGTTATTTCATTTTTTTTATCTGTTTAATTCAATTTCCTCCAAATAAAGTTAAAAACAAAGAGCAAAGATGATCTTTGTCTTATTGAAAGCATGACTTTGAGTAATGATAATGACGACTTTCTTATCGAAGATATTAAATCTGTGAAGATCCTTATCGCTGAAAACGACAGATATTTAATTATTCAATTTGTTCCAAATTAAAGAATCAATTTATTTTATGATAAAAAAAATTATTTCGAGAAATGAGAAAATGATTAACCGTTGAAAGTTTGAAAAGAACATTGCTAATTAAAAAATCTTGTCACCTTGAACTTATATTACAGGTTTCTGCCCTACATTTCAATGTTTCTTGAGAACTTTCGTTTATTCAAAATACCTTATATGCATGTAACGAATGAGTTTTCTTTTTTCTGCAAACAATACACTAACAAATTTAATGTATTGATCATTCTTTCCTTCAGTCTTTAAACGAATAATTGAGATAACTAGTTTAATATTCTTGATATCACTGTATAACAATGTAGCTTATTTTATCGTTGAAATAACACTGTAATTAAAAAAGTTTTTTCTCTCAGGTTAAAAATAATTTAGATGAAAGAAAATTGTTTTTGTGTATTCATGAGGACATTGTTTTCTTCTTTTTTTACACTTTATTACTGTGATGAGAAAACCTTCAAGTTATGAAATCTCCAGTTAACATGAAAGAATAGATAGAAAAACCGTATCCCACGTAATAGATACCTATTTATCTTATCTTTTCCATTGATACAAACTGTAGAAGATTTCAATCCTGTTAATTCAGTTTCATTGTAGTTTGTTAAGAAACGAATAGACAAATGCACAAGAAAAAAGAAATTTTATATTTACATTCATGTATGCTTTTGTAGAGATTTCAAAATCGATCTTTTTTTACAATATCTATGCATGAATATACACATATATATATATATGTATATTGTACAGTCATAATTTCAGCGTTAAAAAAGACACTGAGCAAGTTCTATTGACATAAAATCCTTATCGAATGTGATGGAGAAAAAATAATAATAAACTTGTCAATTACATCTGATCATCATGTCATTTTGTGTGTTTCATATTACTGTCGGATTCCAGGTACAGTAGTAGGACATCTTGTCATAGGGGCTACAGTTGCTGGGTATCGTCCTCGCCAATAAACCAGCTGAAAAACTTTTTTTTTCAAATCAGGTAAAGAAACAAGTGAAACGACTGGTAACAGAAGTATGGCCCAATAAGTGATGAAAAAGCCAACAAGTTGTGCTTCCACATACGCAGCAGTTGGTACCAGACCACAAAATCGACCTACCCACATAATCGCACCAGGTAAATTAATTATTAAATAAAGCGATGAGATTAATAGTAGTTGACTTATCATTTTGCGATATTTTTTCCATTGAAACATTCGACGACCACGTCTCTTATGCACAATAACACGAATCAGAAGAGCTATACTGAAACAAGCTATTATCATCGTACATAAACATCCATGTATACCCATTTCCCATATTCCAAGTATTGGATCAAGAAGATGACAAGGAGTTGCTGAACATACTGGTAACGTATAATCGTATGTATGTTGACATGGTGGAAAAAAGATGAGCACTGTGTAATAAATAGTTGAATATAAAAGAAGAATAGCCAATGGGAGATAATGAAGCAAGAGACGTTTCTTTTGAGTTGAAATCCAATGACCATGAAATATGAGGATATGTCTTTCAACAGAGGCCCATGCAAGAATAATTGCAGCTGTATTATAAAACCCGAGATCAACTAACCACCATATCAGACAACGAGCTGGTGTTTGAGGCCATACAATACTTCGTCGAATAAAATCTAAATACCATGGAATATCAGTTAACTGAAAGATAAGTGCTAATATAAGTAAAACAACTATTGTATGATTGTGTAAAGCATGACGTAGAGTTCGATCAAATATTAGATAGTAAAGAACAAAGAAAGAACATATAATGGATGGAATATCAAAGATGAGCAAAACCCAAAATCGAAGAGATCGTGGCCATGAAATTTCAGAATTTTGAAAAACGTTAGTATCATTGTCTGCCATATAAAATGTATATTTAGTTCTTTTGAATCAATAGAGCAAAGTATAATGAAATATTATATCAAAATAAGTTCTGTAAGTTCTTGAATCTTTAAGATAAAAACATGCTCGGTGTTCTTAGTTAGAGTTAAACGAACATGCCACAAGGATTTCTCAGTATAGGCATGTATATACGCGACAACGTTACTCAGGAAAAAAGTTTGAAATTGTGAAATTGGTAGCAAGAAAAATTAATATGCCAAAAAAACATGATGAAAAAGCCTCAGACGACAAAGCAGTGTTAATCGTTCTACGTGTAATCGTTTTTGTTCTATCTGACTCTTCATTCTGTTTGTGATAGTTCGCAAGTGGAATAATATATTAGATTAAAATTAATTTTTTTCCTTTTTCTCGAATTGCGTTTCGCCACAACGGAGAAACGAAGAAATAATTAACGTAAAATATATTTATATATATGATCATAATAAACTTGAGTATTGTTTTTAAAGATTCTGAAAAGACACAATACGGACATGTTAGATCTGATATAGGTTGTTGTGTGTACGGTTATTTTAAGATGTTATTTAAGTTATTTTTTTCAGTTACTTTTCTTGTTATAAACAGTAATCTTAATCAGGTTTTTGTCAGAATCACACGAACATATCAATGATACTGATACGTGCTGCTAACTACGCAATAATAATGAGTCAAGGTTAAGAATAACGTTTTCTTGACTTTTCAAGGAATAGAAAAAAAAGAATAACAACAGAGATGAGAGAAAACGAACAAGAATTGTTAGATCAAAGAAAGAACAAAAATATATGAAGAAAAGAAAACAGAAGAACAACAATAGGAAAAATATCTAACAGAACGAAAGAAAAGATACGTATATGGTTAACCATATATGTATGAAGCGAACAAAAAGAGAGCGAACATATATGGATAATGTATATAACATTCTTCTTATGGCACGTCTTATTTACGTGCCATAACAGAACAGCTTAATTTACATGAATACAGAAGTAAATCAAAGATAAATTTGTCATACTGAATTATTCATATGCTAATGTTCTTTGAACACGCCAACATTTACCTCAAAAATTTAGTAACAGAAGAATTAACCAGTTGACTAGAGTCGGCCAACATTTTTAATCGTTTTCTTTCGTTTGGAGAGTGAAAATAGCACTTGAATTATTTCTATTCTCTATTTTAGCTATTTTCCATATTCCTATTACAATCTCTTGCTATAATCTTTCTTGTCTTATATGCTGACTACCCTTGTATCCATGTTTGTAATCACCTTTTATCTGGTGTTGTAGCTTGACAATGGATGGTTGAGGGTAGGTTTGGTTATTTTCTTGGTTTGCATCCACATCCTCCGATTGAGCCAAAGCTTTAACTGAAGTATTAGATATTATGTTCAGTAGTTATTTTTCTGTCTGAGAGAAACTGCTTCCTCTATTGGCGCAGTCCTCTAAAAAGTGTCCCGCTGAAAAAAACTGTTGTTTGAAAGGTTCTCCGTATTTTGACTTTTGTATTTAAACGAAGTAAAATAAAAAGACACGAAGAAAATGATCTGCGCCAAAAAGTGAGTAGCATCTCTAAGAAAATCTTTTGTTCGATCCGATCTAATGAACATGAGAAACGTTGGGGAAAAGTAGAAGCCATTTTTAATTCTGTTTGCCTCGTATGTCTTATGGAAGAAAGCATTATGGAAATTTTATTTTAGGATAACTTTTATTCAACTATTCAGCATCTGAGTTGCTTTAAAATTTCACAATTTTCAGATCAGTTGTTCTTGAGAACCTTTGGAAAATGGTCATTCCATACCAGAGATGTTCATGTTAGGTCTTTTTGACCAAACTCGTTAATTCGACCCGGCTGTGATCGAACTCGATCCGTCTCACGAGTTGAATAATGTTTTTTTTTTACCCACAAGTTACTCAACGGATTGAACACTCCTCAGCCCGTCACGGGTTACCCGCGAGTTAATACAAATTTTAGAAACATGAATTTTGACAACAGAAGTTGTTTAAAAAAATCACTCATGGGTTGGCTAAAGTTTTAAGTGAAGACTGATATGCATAAGATGGATGAAACCTTTTTATTGTACAACTTATTGGAAAAGAATGCGCGAAAAAATGATAAAATAAATAGACGGAAAAGATGTCGATCTTATCTTGTGTTTCTATCATCAAACTTGAAAAAATAAAAACGCACATGCACATGTACGCACTAGGAATCGGCAAAGCTGACTTCTTTTGGCATCGGAATCGGCAATATGAAATGTTTTGGGATGAGAATCAGAATCATCAGTTTCGATTTCAATTTGGAATGACTTATTCCATAATTAACAAGTAATTATAAACTATTCACGCTAACCTTTGAATTAAACATATTTGATGCTAGACAGAATTGAAAGTGTCTTCTTTTGCTGTTTATCAAATCTTTATTTAAATATATATCTAAATCACTAGTTTAACTGTTTGTTAAGCTGCAGAGAAAAACGTGCATAATCTTTTATAAAAATGTTGCCTATCCCAAAATTTTTGACTATCGAAACCGAATCGTGTCACAATCGGCAACATAATTTTGTTGGGATCGGAATCGCCTGTTCTTAGTACACGCTTCGAAACAAGTGGGTGAATGACTAGAATGAAGATGTAGTGAGAGCAATGGAAGAAAGACTCCAGATGTTGAAGAACCAAAGAAGTAATAAAAACAACTAAAATAGTAGAGGAACGAAGAAATAGAATGAATGTTGAGCGTAACTATCTGTGGAACGAAAGAATGAAGAATGAAAAGAAATGACAGTCAAAGTTTGTGAACGGAGTAACCTGCGGGTTACGTGTAAAACGATAAACCCGACCCTTGAGCTCGTAAACCTTGAAAATGTCTAACCCGTCAACCCATGACCCATCATAGGTCTAACCCGGGCACGGGTTACGGGTCGGGTTGGTCCGGTCGGATCAACTCGTAAACATCTCTGTTCCTTACTCTTTGTGGCGTACAATATATGAACAGCTAATGGCAAAACTACTGTCGTACATTATTCGTATGCATATGTCATTGTCAATTAGAATTGCTGATGTGCTAACAATCAAAATTAATATCCTATTAGAATATTAATTTGTTATCTCAATTTGCTCGAATAGAGAAACATTTTTGACAATGTATTGAAACATCCTAACTGTGACACCTCCTCTCTCTTTTTGAACATGTTTAAATTCTTTTAGAAAACAGCAGAAATAGCTACTCTCGTCATAAAAGATGCAAGAAGATGCTTAAAAAGGCAACTCTTATGTTTGGAATACGTGCAAAGTTTTTTCCACAATACTTTAATGTTTTTAGCGGATAACAAAAACTTTGTATGCGTTTTGTATGTCGTAATATTGTCAGAAAGCTTTTTGGAGGCTTTCAAGTTGTCAAATTTGTCTGTTAAAACTACCTTTAAACATCTTTTATGATGAAAATAAATGGTTCTCGTGTTTTCTAAATGAACTTGAAAGCCCTCAAATGAGAAGCATGATTACAGTATTTAATTACGTATTTAAAAATTCTTTTTCGTTTGGATAGTATTATATAGTTGGTATTTCGATGTCTGACTCTCTAAAATTATGTTTCGAGATCTATTATGATTCATTTTATACGTGTGGATAATTACTAGTTTTTCAGAAACTTTTCATACAAGTAGTCTTTACCTGTCTTCGAACTTCATGTGACTGATAGTCTAATTTTATTTGAGATTTAAAAGAAATCAATCACTATTACAGATTAAGCGCAAGATATAAGAGAATAATATTTTTTGTTTCTTTCTTTTATTCACTTAATTTTCAAGACATAAAAAGAGAATTTCTTTACTTAGCTTTAAAAGTTTGAAAAATTGTCTTCTATACTTCACGAATTACTTTTTTTTCCAAACTGAACGTTCCTGATTCTTTTTATATGTACAAAAAAATTCAACCAGCATATCTGTTCTGTTATTTAGTTTTATGTTTGTCACATTTTTTACATTAATTATTTCGTCATTACATTCTTTTTGTTTTATGCATCACTCATATATCCATCCTTAATATTTATCAAAGACTTCCATATGACACTATTATTTCCAAGCATGTTTTTCTAGTTTCATTTAGCAAAAAATGTTTTTTAATTTATTATCGTCAAATCGACTTTCGAACACACAATTATCATGAAAAGAGAAAAAAATTATGTAAAAAATAGTATTAAATGAACAACGGGAAAAATGTTAATTAATCTTTATATACTTTCACACAGCCTTTAACCGGTTTACGACATTTGACATTTGGACATGAATGTCTATCAACAAGAGCTTGACCACATTCGAAGCAAACACATAAATGTCTACAAGGTAATAAAAGACCTGATAGACCATTTGGACATACTCTATGTAGTATAATAGCTTGACATCCACCACCAATAGTTGGTGGAAGAGTTTGTGCTTCTACATCAGTTGGTCGATAAAGTCCAACTAATCGAAGACCAGTTACACGTCCATTCATAACAAATTCCAAACGATATGATGTTTGCTGTACTGCAGGATTGTCATTAACAGTAAGATCTATATTAAATAAAGGTTTAACATGACGATTATCGCATGAAAATGTAACATATCCATCAGGTAATACACGTAAACCAATTTCATCGCCTAATGTTAAATGATCAAATGATGCATCAATTAATGTCGTATGTTCATTCGACGATCTTCCATCAATTAAACAACGTATTGTTATATATGTTGATACTGTATGATCCATATCGAGTATTTGCATAACAATATACATACATCGTTTAAGATTTTCATCAATAATAATTGATGATGTTGAACTCCTTTTTACAGCTATATTATCTGATATTTCACAATTTTCATCACAATTTTTCATTGTAACAAGACCAGGTGATAATTCTCCACTATAATAAATCGATGAATTTTCTTGTTGACGATTATTTGTATATTGAATATAACGTGCTCTGGCTCGATCGACAGGATTTGCTAGAACATGTGCTTCAGTTTGAATAAGACGTATTTGTGCAACAATACCATTTAAATCAAGTGCACACCAAATATCTTTTGTTATAGGTGATACAGTTAAATATTTAACAAAACCTGCCCCATCATAATCAATAAATATCTAAACAAAGAATTTTAATAATTAACAATGAAATTTCTCGAAAAGTTATAGAATATGTAAATAAATGTTGAAATTATAGTCTTACTGTTCTTATCTACTATTAAATATTATACACAACCCATCCTATTGTCATATTATTCATTTGACCATGAATCTAGTTTAGGATGGCATTTTTTGAAAGCAAAACACGTACACTTTTTAGAAAGATTTTAGTTTTTTTAAACTTTTTTTCTGATTGATTTAATTTAATAAATTATTTTTCTTATGAAGAATTTATTATTCTTATTGAAATACAGACCAGATTATTCATTCCTTATTTTTAAGGAACAGACATTTAGTGCTTAGAAAAATTTTCTTGGCCTATTCTCAATTTCTACCGATGTAAAAATCAGCATTTTTTTTTAACTATACTATCATTGATCCATGAGGAATTAAATTTATCTCGTTTTACTTTTATGCTTACACACCTATTAAAGCTGTAAGAATATTTCATTCATTTTAGTTCATTCAGGTGTGAATATGAGATATTAGTGAAGGTATCACCTCTATACACGCACAACCAACCCATACTCAGACGGACTGAAGGAACTAAAAGAACTAAACCATGAAAAAATATGAAAGTCATAATGATTTTCAAGCCATAAGAGAAAAACGGGATAAGTTTAATTTCTCGTAAACCCTTCCAGAATCGACTACTACTTGATCGAAATCAAGTTACATAGAAATCTAATCCAATGTGTCTATTTATTTTCTTGCAGCAATTTTAAAAAATCGATCAATAAATAATTACTTACATCGCCTTCAGCCGTATATTTAAGGCGAATAGTTTTATTTTTCTTAATACTTGGTTGACCACGTGGTGACGGTACAAACCATTCACGAGTATCATTTGTTGGCATTGTTTTTGGTAATGTTTCTGGTGTAAGTGAATCAGGATCAACTGTTGTTAAACCAATACGAATAAGTCCATAAAAATCAGTTGATAATTCTTCAACATAAAGTTGAACTGTTTCATTTGCTAGTATAGGTCGATTTGTAAATAATAAAGTGTTATTTAGTCGATCACGAGTTGCACGAGTATTATTCTCACTCAATCTTATTTGATCACCATGTACTCTATGAAAACTTAATGGTTCGACAATAGATAATACAGAATTCATATGTGTATCCATTTATTGATAAATTGGGGAAATAAAATAAGAGTAGATTTTGTTCAAACTATCAACACTTCACTACGTCAATATAGATGTCTATTATCCAATAAAAAAAAAAATAAACAAAACCTCTTTTCGAATGGATCATTGCAATTAACCATTCATATCTACTCTAATTGGTTCTTGTATTTGAAATGAATCAATGTCATTTTCTTCAACTAATTTTCATTGTCAAGAAAGAAAATCTTTACTGAATGAAAACGCGCGAAATGAATTTGATAATCAATGTCAAATTACGACATCTTCCACGGAGTTACAATCAATGTAATCTTTTCGTTTTTTTTTATAAATATTTTTGTATAAATGTTTACTCGACAACTCTTTATCATTACGGTGCTCATTTCTACTATTCATGTTTGTATTAGACTACCATTTGTAAATTTAAAATGGTTCGTGGTCTTACTAGAGAAGTAACACTTCTACTGATGCCTGTAAAAAAAAACTTAGCTAACATCGAAAGTATAATTCTGACTGAACTTCTCATGTACACGTTGCTCCAAAAATTTCGGACAGAATATTCATAAATCTGTACAATTACTTTGACAACACTAGAAATATAAGATCTATTTATAATTTCGAGTTATCATTTTAAAATTTTAAAGTGATAAATAGCAAATACAAAAGGCTTTCGTTATTGGCTAAAAAAAGAAGCAATCAAGATCTTCCCATGCTGAAATGATTAACTGGTTCAAAGGTTATATAATTTGAACGTAATTCTAGTCAATTTACAATAATAACAATCAAGAAACACTGATAGTTTTTGATTTCTAACTGATAAGAATCCAATAAAGATCAAATCTGATCTCTTTTCTAACAATCTATTCGTTATTCTGATTTCGTAAAATTCAGGAGTGAATCAAGACTAGTTCTGTTTGTATGTCATCAATAAAAAAAATCGATCGGTCGAAATATTGTTTCCGATATTTCCCATCATCATACGATATTTAGTCTTATTTTTTATGAGTCTTCTTGACTGAAATATATTCTCATTGTCGGTAACAGAGAAGCTCAATTAAGTTTTTTGAACTGCAAGATAGTTCTAAAGATCTATTCATTTTTACAATAAAACAATACATTATTAGAAAATTCCAGTTTCAAAATTGCAATATATGTTTTTGTTTCTAATCAGATTCGAGGAAAGAAAACTATGTAAAACGAGAATATAAGCAAATAAAAATAATAGAAACAAAATAATATAAGTATAACATTCGGACGTTCTTCGTAGAAAAAAATAACAAGTTTTGAGGTTTCATATGAATCTCATCTTTAGGAATCTAGTAATCGCTTTTATTTTCTCAAAGTATTGTTGTGAAAATTTGTCTCTACTAAAATCATGTAGGTAAAGTTTGCGTTATTCTCGGCCTCTTCCTATTAAAATTCTCTCTGACATTTGTGTTAGCATCCTGCTTAGTTGTGTTATAGGTACCTGCTTGAATTCTCAATCGGCTAATGTTTGTTTCGATGACAGTCATTGAATGATAAACAAAGATTTCAATGAAAATACTGAGTTTTTGATCATGTTTCACAAGTAGTTCTTACTGATGCTTGCTCTCAAATATATCATGGTTCTCTAATTTGTTGTTTTAAATACACAATTCTACACTTTTGTACGGGTTTGGATGAAATATTTTTCGAAAAATATTTTACTATTATTAAACATAATTCGAGCAACATTTCATAAGAACATAATATTTTAGGAAGAAAAAAGTGATCAGAATGATCATGATCATGATATCGAAGGTTTTCAACACTATTGATATATTAACAGGAGCTGATTAAAAGTTTAAGTGAGCATTTTCACGCTCGAATAAGTCAGCATTTTCATCGTTTTATTTCAGTATGGAAGCAGAGAGCTCAAGCTCAGCTCTAGTAGATGCAGTGTTGATTGTTCTAATTATCGGTAAATGTGTGCAATAACGCTCATTCAATGTTGTGTTTTTTGTATACTCAAAGAGTGAGTACACTCTAGAATCGGTCAGTGTGTCCGACCGTCCGTCCGTTTACACGATAACTTTTGAAAGGAGAGTTCAATCACGATGAAATTTTCTACACAGTTCAGTCTTAACAATATCTCGGTCGAGTTCGAAGATGAGAAGAATTGGCCGAACCGTTCCTGAGTTATTGCAAAAATACTCATTTTTCCCTATGGCTTCCTGTGAGAAAATCCACCATTTCTCGCTTTCGTGAAACAATTTTCCTATCATACTCAAGCAAAACCCCAACTATTATATACCATTCGATAGAGAATTTTACGAGCTACAAAATGGTATATAAAACATAAAGAAACAAGAAGGCTAGCTCACCTATTGTAAAGATAAATAAACGGAAATCGGTTCTGTTCTTGTTCACGCTCTAACTGGTCCACAAATAGAGCACTATCTTCCAATAAGAGGTGATGCTTGAAGGTTTTCTGGGGTGAAGAACTTGAATCTGTACTCCACTTGTTTCGAAGTCCTATTGGTTGAGCAGTAGTCAATAGAATTCAAGTGTTTATAGAAAAGGTGTACCAAGTTAATTTGTATATCCACACATTCTAAGATGACTGATTTGTCTCATTCACTTTTTGACGTACACATATCTCTCGGACTTAAGTCCGAAGTTTCCGCATTTATTCTACTTATAAGAACGGCTACTATGAATGATGATTCTTGTTTACTTCGCCCAGTAGAATAGAATATAAATAGAACATGTCAAACTTATGATCGAGTGCGATCACGATAGACAAAAATTCTATAGACGGAGAGCAATCTGAGAAAGAAGCCTTCTTTGCACGTCTGTAATTCAGGCTACTTTGATCATACTTGACTTGAATAGCTGACAAGGGAACCTTTCGAAGTGATTCACCGCTTTTGAGTTCATATTTTGAGGATATCGAGAGGACCTCTACAGTAGAATAACTCCAAAAGGATATGAACCCATGACCTTTGTGTCTTGAGATATTGAATTTTCAAGATCCTGGGCAATGCAGCAATTTTTACTATAGATGACTATGTCATATCACAAATAAAACCTACTATAAGCTAAAAAATTTCTGATAAGTTGTATCAGTCTTTTTCATAAATCACAGCAGTAACACATTGAAATTTTCTCTGTACTACTAGTTATATTCGAAATAATGCAATCAAACAGATCAATAGAAAATATTTAGGTATGATAGTGACAGACTTGAAAAAAATGCTCGAAGCAAAGAAGTTTACGACAATGACTGCATTGAATAAAAGGTAGCAAGTTATAGTTCGACTGCTGACAAAAGTTACTATCAACATTAAAGCAAATTTTGTTGACGGTTTCGAAATCTCTTGAATGCTGATCGGTATAACCTGCTACAAACCATGAATACTTGATCATAGGTGTGAATAATAGAGTTTAGTCGTATTACATTGTTTCGTTCAGATAAGTTAATGGCAATACCATTGAGTTGAATATCATCAAAAATATGTCGAGCAATCGGGTATTTTTAGTCTTTTACATCCTTTGACGTCAAAGTATATATCTAAATTGCCCTGTCCCGACCAATAATCCGAAAGCAAGAGAGAGTTTGGTAGAGGGAATGGGCGAAGAACGTGATACCTCCAATATTTCATCAATGATGTAGTGAGCTTTTCCGAAGAACTGTATGTAACAACGATGTTCGATGTCAGAAAATAATTTGCTTTTTGTATCTAATAAAAGAAACAACCTTTAGTAATACAATAGGCAGGTAGTCGGTATATTTACTATCGCTCATCTACCCTTTTGACTCCTTCAAACAAACAAAAATAGGACGGCCGAATTTTTCAGCAAAAGATGTCATTGGTTGAACTGTATAACAGTGCGCTGTGGCATTATATCACTTCATATGGACAAAAGTAACATTTTCACCCTCATGTAAAAGTGTTCTAGTCGAATGAAGTTCTAGTTCTAGGTCAATCTGATCAGTATTGAGGATTTCTTCAGATGTATAGTTCTTCATCTCCCGTTTTACATCAGCTGAAAAAAAATCGGCAGACGCATTGATAGCATCAGAATTTTCTACATGATGACGGGTCACTAGTTTCGTGATTTGTCTCAAACAAATACAGTGACGAGCTGTGAAGACCTACAGCCAATACTCAGATGCTTCAAATGAAAGAACAGAATCTTCAGTAGCTTTTTGAAATACCCATCGTTTCAAATCACGATCGTGGCCACAGAGAAGAGCGTCTCAAGTCTCTTCAAACTTGTCATAGACAAAATCATCGATAACCTGTATCTTCTCTCGTTTTGTACCATTTTGTTCAATGTAGTGGCGAAAGCGGACAAGATATTGTCGGTGAGAAACAGATTTAAATCGGTGTTGTGTGGACTTCCACGTGCGTTTTCTTCCTTTCATGGCGCGCACATAGTAATAATCGATGACTTTTTTTCATATAATCGAGACTGAAGTGCATTTTAATCGGAGGTCTTTCAGCTTCCGCAGTTTCATCATCAAAGTCAGAATCAAAATTTTCATTTTCTGAAGCAGCACTTTCATCTTCGAAGTCACTGAATTCTTCGTCATCATCGTGATCGAGAATCATGTGTGAATCGATTTCGAACGAGGTGCAGTTGCGAACATCGTCGATTACTTTAATAGAGGAATAATTATTTCTTTCTCAAGTGGATTTATTTTGGATCGCCGACGGTATGGTTCTTTATTTTTAGCCACTTGATCGATCAACAGCTTCGCAATTCTCGTAGCGCTAATCATCATTCTGATTACGTGATGTGGTCAAAAATGGAATATTATACGATGAATGTTCGCTCGAATCGCATATACCACAATACGCTTCCACATATCACAATAGTCATAACGCAGTCTCTGTGATAAGCCAAAATAGCATGTGATAAAATGTATGTAATACGTATTTCTTTTTATCTTTCACTTTCAGACTTATGTACCAGTTAAAGCGCTTTGTGTTACCAAAAAAGGATCATAGCATACAAAGATGAATGAAACATCTGAAAATACTTCAGAATAATATTCTCATGACCATATAAATTTATCAAAAACTTTTTAGATTGTAGTAGGTTTTGTTTGTGATATGATATAGTGATCTATAGTCAAAATCGCTATATTGTCCAGGATCTTGAAAATTCGATATCTCAAGGCAGAAAGAGCATGGACCCATATTCATTTGGGATTATTTTACTATAAAGGTCCTCTCGACATCCCCAAAATATGAACTTAAAAGCGGCGAATCACTTCGAAAGGTTCCCTCTAGGGGTGACCCATTTTCTTTAATATCCTTTATAAAAAGGATAAAGATAAATGAATCATTTGTCTTTGAAAAATAAAGATAAAGTAAAGGAATAAAGAATTCTTTTTTCTAGCGATAACGTTGTCGCAAGTGCCCTAGGATCACAGAACTTATGTTGAGGAAGATTTTTATCATCAAATAAAAGTATTTATATTGAAAACAAGCTACTGCGACGAAATTTGAATTATTTCTTTTTTTCTAGTATTTAGCTGATTTCGATAAAAAAAATGAAGATTGAATCAAAGCTAATATGATATTCTGAATCAGAATGAAAAATGGAACTAATCTATGAGTATTTCAAAAAATTTTGAGATCTTTTTTTCATCGAAGAATTCACCCGTACTCCTCCCCAGGATAGTTGACTGAAAAAGCGAATTGCATGAAGACACTGGTTTTATTGTTGAAATAACGTACCATGCAAAAGTAATGGCACAAAATGTTGACTCCTATTTTGCTTTGATAGAGGGGTGCTAAACGAAAACTTTTTTCACCAAAAGATAGAACTTTTTCACCTGTTTCAAATTATGTATGACTTATTTTTATATGACGTTTATAAACGGAGCGACACAATGAAAAAGAGAGATACTCTCAAAACAAACTCGCACTTTTCTTGGAATTTAGAAAAACGGCGCATCATGTTGATTTCTGTATATGTTGAATAGCTCTTCGATAGACATGTTTTAAAAAGAAAACTTTTTTATCGGCTGATAGAAAATTTCTCCTCTTTCGAATGGTGTATGATTTATATTTATCACATATTCATAAATGAAATGAGCCGAAGAAAGAAGAGAAGTACTCGCATAATAAATTTGTAATTTTTATATGAATTAGTCAAGAACATCTTTTTAGACAACAATTAATTCGATTGTTGTGTGCTCATTAAAAAGCTCTTGTGAGATGGTAGTTACTTCGATTTTCATGACCCCGTTAACAACTTCTTGTAAGACGAGGGCTAATTATTATTAACTACCGTTTACCAAACATTTTTGACTAATTTGTATAACAATTACACTCTAAAAAAAAGATATTTTACCGAACCCCCAAAAATGTTCTCGAAGGTGCACAGAATCTAAAAGATGGGTTTCAAATTTATGAAGCCTTTAAAGGTTCTTCCCTCTGATACACGAGCCGAATCTCCTGATGTGAAACCTTTTTTAAGTTCCGAAGAGCAGAAAAAAGCTTCGTAAGAAAATACGAAACCTTTAGAGTTTCGTATAGAAAAAGTGCGAATTTGTTTTGAGGGTGCCTCTTTTTCTATTGTGTCGCTCCGTTTATAAACGTCTTTTAAAAGGTGACTGGACAATTCATCACAGGACAATTCGTCGCATGAACAATATGTCACAGGACAGTTCGTCGCAATAACATAATCCAATCATAATTTATCTTTTTTTCAATAATGACGCGACTTATTTGATCAAGTTTGCAACGTGTAATCTAATGACTATAAAAGTTATTGGAAATATTAGTAAAGGCTAAACTTCGATTTTTTTTATCGTGGAGTGTTACCACTATCAAGAATTCTGGGAAGTCAAATGATTGGGTCCATTTCGTACTTCATAATTGATGTCAACAGTATGTAAAAATCTTCGATTACGAGGTATCGTCAAAACTGTTTCTAATATTGTATGAATCATCGATGCAATCCGACTAGTGTAGTTTTAAATATATAATATAACAGGCGATGGTTCATAAACCAGCAGAATTTGCACTTGGAATGTGAAAATTTAAAAACAGAAATTCATTGAAAGTTTTTTTTGTGATGAGGTCAAAACTGTTCTTCAGGAAATGTTAGATTTTACCAATACTTGCAGAGTATTCCCGCATTGTCAGAAGTCTTGAGCTGCAACACGAATTACGAGAAAAACGCAGTGTCGTTTCTACTGGTATAGGAAAAATTTCCCCACTTGTATAGTTCGCATTAACTAACTTGTTATCTGAACAAGAATATTATCGTATCGTTCGAGATAAAAAAAATCGAAGTTTAGCCTTTAGTAATATTTCCAATAACTTTTATAGTCATTAGATTACATGTTGCAAACTTGATCGAATAAGTCGCTGCATTATTGAAAAAAAGATAAATTATGATTGGATTATGTTATTGCGACGAACTGTCCTGTGACATATTGTTCATGCAACGAATTGTCCGCAACGAATTGTCTTAATGCCTTATGAAAATAAATTATGCATGATCCGAAAGAGGAGGAAAAAGTTCTATCTTTTAGTAAAAGGAGTTTTCTTTCTCCATTCTTCTATCAAAGCGAAGCAGAAGTCAACATTTTATCAAGGAGGAGAAAGCGGATCCTGGATCCTGATGAATCCTAATGGGTCCTAATGGATCCTAGTGGATCCTGACGGAGCCTGATGAATTGTAGGATAAATTATTTCAAGCGTACAGAAACGAGGATGGAAAAGTTGATTTTTATGGATAAGAGAATTCTTTAAGGTCCAAATAAATTAAGTGAGAAAAGGGAATAGTGACTTCAAAATTTGTAACTAAGTAAGGAGAAGAAAAGATCCAGGATACCGAGATGATTATGTCTTAGTAAATTTTGGCATATCATCATGAATTCTGCGCATTTTTTGGATCCATCAAGATTTACGCTTCCTCGATCGGTCTGATATTATTGTAATACATGATGATTTCTGTTGCATTCTAGTTATCTCTGATAAATTGTAATGGATTGTGTTGAATTATAGTCAATGGCGGTAATCTGTGACCGCTTTTGGCACACTTTTAGAAATATATTTTAAAATCTCTTAGGACTCTAGAATCCGCTTTTCTCCGTCAACCTAAGGATGTCAGAACTTAGAGCAACCCTCTACTTTAGTCTTAATCCTGTTTTTCCTTGAGAAAGTGTGAAAGAATATTTTGGGCTCCTGAATCTGAAGATTCATGTCATATTTTATTCAGGATTCCGTTTCCAATTTTAATAATACTGGTTTGCAGGATATTTCATTGTGAAAAAAATATTCTTTTCAGGATCTTTTCAAGTTCCCACTCAGATTTCTTTATTATTTTAACATGATGGACCGTACTAGGAGTCACTCTTGATCTTACTCGAAACCTTGATAGGGATTACAGAAAGAATATCGCTTAGATTCTATTATAGTTTTAACAGAATTCGTTTGGGATCTCTGCGTCATGGCCCTCTCCTGGCTTACAGCTAAATAAGGCAAAGATCCTACGAGGAATTAATAGAAGAGCAATGAAAATCCTCAGGTAGCGGATCCTGCTAAGATTAAATCAGGATTCTATCTAATTTTCTTAAGCATTCTTCTTACGAATATCTTTTCTGAACATTTCCAGAGTTGTCTTAGGATCTCTTCAAGGACAAGCATTTCGGATCCTTCTTAGAGAAGGTCAAGGATGGCCAGGATATTTCTGAAAGCATATCAAGGTTAGACGAAGATCTTTACCATTTTCATTTAGAGTCTACTAAACCTTGATCTTGAAGATTGAAACAAGATCTATGACTGATCTGGTTCAGGATTTTGAACAAAATTATGAAATGTTTTCACCAAAATCCTTAACAGTTCCTATTTAAGATTCTTCGAATATTTTTGAATCTTTGAATCTCAAAAACTTAAATTGTGCTTGTTAAAGAAAATTTTAACAGTAACTATACTAAAATGACAATGAAGAATTTGCAATGTGTTTTGTTTCGGCTCTGACAGGAATGTAGAAGATCAATAAGGTACCTGAATTTCATTCTAATATTCCTTTGTATCTATGTGTAAGTGAATGGAAGAATTCTGACAGAATTTTTGAAGATTTCTCGTCAAAGATTTTTAATATTTATCTTCAATATTTGATGACATTTACAGCATGGAACTTAGTTATTTTTTGAATTTTATTTTCATATAAAACTTGAAAACTCATTAAAATGGACATTTTAATATCAGTTTAACTGTTGCACTAACTTTTTCTTAAAAAAAGCTTTTAGTAAAGGACGAGTACTTCAATAAAACTTGTACTGGATTTTATTTATTAGTGCTAATCAGAAAAATGCCATTTTATTCGAATTGAAATCAACCAATCATAGTAGAATTTTATGATAAGTAATCAATAGATTAAGTTTATATTGAATTTTTGCTCAAATAACTTATGTTTGCATAAAGTTCAAATACAAGTTAATAGTTCAGAGGGAATTCGAGATACAAAAGGTTTGAGTTAAATTAAATAGCATGGTACAGTCTACTGCGGTGAACTGATCAGTTTTTTAACTGAACATGTAGAAATCAATAATGTGCGTTCATTTCTCTTTTCTGCTTAGAGAATCCTGCAAAAATCTTGACAATACATCGAATATCATCCTTACAGAATCGAAGTGGAGTCCTGCGAGGTGCAATCAGAAAATATTTTCCAATTAGAAACCATTGAATTTTTGAGAAGAGCTTGACATAAAGTCAATACAAAATGACTCAGAATTTCTTTAAGATTTTGTTCTAATCATAACAGAATTATGTTTATTTCTTGCCTACGCATTTTTCTGAGGATTTGACCCTCTATTAACATATTTCTTTTTTTAATTGCATTTGAAAACTGCCCAGGATATTGATAGAATCCTGTTATGAACCTTGTCAAGGTCTTGAAATTCCGTGGCTACACGGCTTTCTCAAGATTTAGCAGCTTCTTCGACGATATATGATTGGAAAATAGCAATAAACTGTTACGATCTTGATTGAATCTCAATTAATATTCTGTCGGCATCTTAAAATTTTATGGGTACACACTTTTTCCCGTTTTTTGCATTTTCCCCGGAAAAAATGGTGAACCTATGCAGCGCCGTTGCTGCCTATGTCAGAAATCTAGCTCAAAAAGACTTGAACTTTTCTCTAGCAAAAATTCAACACTATCTAGTACAATCTTTTGAAATCCAGATGAATTCAGCAGA
>CAJNSZ010001543.1:0-22361 GCA_905329745.1 Rotaria sp. Silwood2 | reverse complement strand
TCTTGGAGTTTTTGATGGGCCCACCTTCAATAATTCTAAAAACTATATGGTTTTGTAGTCCGTGAAAAGAGCTATCCGGTGGTGTATAATTGAAGCTGACTTTCTTGAATTTATATAGAGAAAACTAATCTGAAAGGTTGTCATGTAATTACTATGTATTCGTAATAAGATCATTCGAAATCATAAGGTAGGAAGTCGTCAAATGTATTGGAAAGTACTCGCCAGTTGAAGCTCTTTCATCCTATATATGATTGTGCTGTACATAGTATGAAAAGTCCAATGGGCCAAATTACGGTCTTATGCGCCCCTGTCCTTTATTAAACAAAGACATATGGATGTGCGACGGGTTCTACAGACAATATCAGTCCGCATATCATCATCCTTAAAACATAGAGCAACAAGTGTGGGTGGTAAGAAAACATAGATACATTATATCTCTTTCAATGTGAGCATCAGAGAAACACAAATAGTTGATAAGTGTGAAAATTCAGTTGTTAAGTACTTGAGCTAAACAAAATCATAATAAAACATTTGAATATGTCAACTGCATAGTTAACACAATGGAGTCGAACTTGCAAGTTTGACGCTACACGAAAGTCCTTTTTTTTGAACACAATCAAGAGGAATAATCAAAGCGATCAATCAAAATTAACTTTTCTAATCGATTTAACATAATTGATGAACTATTTTGTTTTTGTTTATTCAGGACGTCATTTTGATTTTATCTTGACATGTCTGGTCAATAACTATCCATTAACCCGTGGATGACATGTTCAATGAGTTCTTTGTATTTGAACAATAGATCATCGATCGATCAATTTGTCTGAACAATTAAATACTTTTCAGTTGATTGACTCTCTTTCTATCTATCTTTTTTTTCTCTTAATCTCTCTCTTTGAATTTTTTTCTCATGGTAAACTATTTTTCAACCAATGATCAAGAAGAGTTTCTACAACTTTTCTTTTTTCTCTTTCGATTTCTCTCGATCACTCTCTCTCTCTCTATTCAACAGTATAAAAAGCCGATGATATACAGCAAACAGGAATCATTTTGTTTTATCGTCTCTTCATTGTTCCGAACAATATTCTTGTTATTAAGGTAAGTGTTCCAAAGTACTTCCTTTCACATCACTCCTCCAGTACATTTGCTTTTTTGACTTTATAATTTTCATGTCTATACTCAACATCAAATCATATGCCATCGTAGTTTATCCTAACACAATCAACTGATTCTAATTATTATACGATCTCTTTATTCTTTAAACATTTATTTTAATCCTAAAGATATATGTTGTTTAGATACTTCTTTTCAATCTTAAGTAGATAAGCCATCTGATGAGATCCTTAAATAAGATTGAAAGCGGTCACGGCATACTCCTGCGAATTTGTCTTAACTTCTTCATTTATTTGGAGAGTTTGGACTTATGTAATAATAGAATTCTAAAGATACCTGCCGAGTCCGTTGAGAAAGGATGATACGCGTTGTGTCGATCCTCTGAATTCTAAAAAATTTTATTTCTTTTCTTAAAATCGATTAACTACAAACTATCATAATACCATGTTTTTAGAACTTTTAAAAGTCAATCCCTTTTATTGGCAGACTCGCATAAAAAATCTCAACTGAACAAAACAGTATCAAACGGAGCGATATACAAAATGATCGTAGTGACAGACAATCATACTGGACATATGACTTGTTGTTCTTCCTCGGAAACTAGTAATAAGCAGCGGAATACTTCTTGTGAATATTAACCAATTAGTTTAATTCTTATCTTTGAATAACTATGATATAATTTCTTTGTTTTTTCTTTTGTTTCTAGTACCAAGCGCAAGAGCCACAGTGGAAAGTCATATTTATCAGTTTACATAGGTTTTGTTTCTTTTTTAAAAATTATCTCGGCAGCAAATATATATATATATATCAGACAGAAATTGTTTACTTCACAGGAGTCCTAGTTCAATTTTTGCTAAAAATATCTATGATTTATTTTAGATCTAATATAACTTCGATTAGAAAACACAACGTCTCCTATTAATTAAGGTGCATAGACGGACGTGACAGTATTCAAGAAAACCAAATGATAACTGACAAACCTCAAACACCGTTATTACAACCTACAAAAAAGATAAGAAAACCATGGCATATCTCAAATAATAGCACATATTATAAGAACATCCAACAGCGTCGTTTATCTATTGATAACTGGAAGAGTTCATTACAGATGCTACCAAATTATAGAAAAATGACTGGAAACATATTCATACATCGATTGTCAAAAAGTATTCCTAGTCAGAGTGTAGTGATACGGCGACTGTTAACGAATACAGCAATGTTACATTTTGTTCGACATCGTGTTCAACTGGTGTGTAATTTTTCTGAATTGAAAATAGAAGAAGATTATTGGAATTATATTGCTGATGTAGCAATGCCTATTATAAGATGGTTATCTCAAACATCTAAAGATATAACGAAACGAAACTTCATTAACTGGGATTATCCTCGAACGGAACACAACATTAGACATCGACAAAGATTGATCGATAATAAATTAAAACAAACAGAGGCTAATTTGAAGGTTCATTTACAACAAAGACCTCCTGGTGTTATCAAATAAAATGAAACGTATCTTAATGAATCAATGAATACCATTGGTCAAGCTCTTATTATTCTCTTAATGAAAGATTTAAAAAAATGTATGGATTACTTTCAATACAAGAAAATCGTACTAAACTTCGATCTTAATGAAGTCCATCTGGTCAAATCATTCTATGATTGTAATCCAACTGAAGAACAGGTTTCGAACGATACTTGGGACATTATTTTTACTTAGTTTGTTTGTTCTAGGGTCGTTCTGTTCAGCATCTTTGGCGAATAACTGCTAAGTCATGCAAACGAGCAATAACTCTAAAAAAAACTCTTTATCGTTGACCAAACATACTTCAAACAAAGAAACGATACATAACAACAGCGCTAAAGAACACATGAACACGATTGGATTCGACCGTAATACTGGTCATCCTGATGAAAGTGTTTTCACCAACTCTTCTTCAATCATTCCTGAGTCCCATACGAAACATCATTGAAGCTCGTCTACTTAATATCAAACAATGAGCTGAACAAATTATACTATTTATCCATGTGCCATGTCGCTAAAAACCCTATGTTTCTCATATATTTCAGAGACTAAATCAATATACTGTTCTTGTTTATTAAACATTTTCAATCCGAAGAGTATCCATTTTCAGTTTCATTATGATGGAACTTTTCTTCTAATAACCACTAACTCATATATATCTAATACTTTCGTCTATTTCAGATATATATCCCATTCAAAGTTAACTTTTCTTCTACTGTATCAATTCTGTCCATTTGACGACCCAATCATTATAACCATCAAGCTTCTAACGTGCCTGCAGTCAATAAAATTCAACGAGGCAATAGGTGACATATATAAACCACATTATGGACATCATATTCTTCGCCATACAAGCAATCCTTGATTCTTAATCCTCTTACACGCTACAAGTGAAGAAGTCCCGCGACGCATAACATATATGGAAGTCTGAATAGTGATGTAAGCCATAATGTCATAATAAAATATTCTCTTATTCATGTAACCAATAAGTTATTACCGACTATTATAGGAAACAAACTTCCAGGATAAGTAATTCTTCAAATAAAAGTAGGCACACCCAGACCACAACTTCTACCATAAAGAAAATTGAACGCATTAACAGAGCAACATTCTTCCGAGAAAAAGACGCGAACAGCAAAATTATTTGAATAACTATCTTCAGCCATGAGCTACTAAAAACAATCACTCAAAGAATCTTCAGTAGCACTATTCTACGGAACTATCACAACACCACCACTTTACACTACAGTACACAATATATAGCTCGACAAAAATTTGTAAAGAACTAATTTCCAAAAAAAGGTATACCTGCGTACCACCCAAATGCGAAAAACTTCCTTTCCAAATACAGTCAAGCTGATTATTTCCCATACATCTATTAAAAATGATACTTACAATCGATCTCTTCAAATAAGATGAAAATCTACATGGAAGTAAAAACAAACTAAATATATTCGGTTAAACATATCATTCGAACAACGTTCAAACCCTTTAAATGCGAATTATTCGCTGTTCCATTTATTTTATCCCTTCATGCTCAAAAATAACTAAAGTACTTAGTATTTGATTTGAAAGTTTCTTTCGAAATTTTTAGACCATCTGTATAAATACTTGCCACTTGAGAATATTCCAGTAGCTTTGAAAACTTTTAAGTTTTGTGGTAACTCCACGCAGTCTTTTCGACTTTTTATCGGAACAGTGATATCAGTGCCATCAGACAATCATCGCTGTTAAGAGAATATGTCGACATTATAATTATTGCACATATTTTTATGTGGCTGTGTCTACTTCGAAATTAAAATTTTAACATTTTTCGTTTAGGTTGTCTTTGTATGGAATCTTTCGTGAAGATAGTTGCCACTTGATAATTCTGATCAGGAGCTGTGAAATAGTCAGAGTATTATTTTAGTTTTACACTCGAATTTGGAATTCAAAATCAACACGATCGAAAACCTTCCATTGTTGATGGTATGCCAAACTAACTATTATTACACAAATGATGCATATTACATACGATCATCACTTCAAGTGAAACCAAAAAAGGAACAACAATAATATTAACTCATTGCGTTTATGGACACTGTGGCTATGAAGTATAGCCAATACGAAAAAAAAGGCATCTGTGGAATATACTTACAGAGAAGAAAATGAGTCTTCTGATGAACCCTTTGAGTATACATGAAATCGATTACGGTAGTTCTGAAGACATGTAAACCCAAAATGATTACTAAGCGCAAAGAATGGTGACACATTTTGTGAATATTTTTCATATTTCTTGCACTGTTACTACTGTATTTCTTTTTTAGATAGCTAAGAAATTTTAGGTTATTTCCTTCAAATACTTTTCGTTTTGTCAATGATGGCAAGATCGTCACGTAACTTCAAAACTACAATCGATGGTAACGACAATTCTTATCAGAACCTAGTAAGTAACACTTAATGATAAAAGAACCATGATTTTGTATCATTGTTCGTATTGTAGTGTGGAAATTTTCATTTGTCTGCGATGGCTATTTTCAACGATCTCGATTCATGTGATAATGATGATATTAACGAGGATGATCAAGATGCCAATCACAGAGTGAAACAAGATTATGATTTGGATAATATTTATTCCAGAGAAGGAGAAGTGGAGGACAAGTTAGACACGGATAGTGATGACTAAGATAATGACGACATGGAAATGATGAACATAGAAGATGACAGTTTCCAAGATAATTTGAAAAAATCTCCAACAGCCAACAAAAGCAAAGTAGAATCCAGTTGCTGGAAAACTATGCTATGTACATATGTTTCTTTTTGTAGCGAACCGAACAGCGTGCTCTATCACAGAAGTTCAGTCAATTATCAACTTCTCGACAAAATCAATTGGAAACTGATCCAAATAAAAAAATACTTAATAAGGTTAAAAAAGATGAATTGAAAAACGTTCCTAAGTATCTGACGAAAAATAACAAGTCGTTCGAAAAAATGCTTAATAGAATGTTATGTACAAGTGCAGCAGCAACGGTAGTATTATCTTCCAGCAACATAGAAAAGTATCGACAAATAGCTATTCTAATTCATCGTATCAAGTACATTGAGATTTTATATTCTTTTTGGACGGTCTATTTACAATCAAGCTCGGGCCAATTGAAGTCTCATTATACTGGAAATGAATTAGATGCACAATTATGGGTAAAATCTGTCAAGTCTATGGTTAAACAGGCTGTTCGTTCAGGTATCGAAGAGAATGAAGCTTGTTTAGCTTATGTCAAAAAATCGTATCACTCAATTAGACAAAGCTAAGCAAGAATCTTGTGCTGATCTAGAAGTTCAATTAAATCATTTACCTCTTGGTGCAATGAGGATTCAACAAGTAATTGAGAAATTCTTTGAAGAAAATCTCGCCAGTCTACGTAAGAAAATTGAACACAAAATTCCGTTGGTACAATATGATTTTGACGAGGAAGTCTTAAAACTCGAATATCTCAAACAGAATCCACCTGAAGTTCAAGTAAGATCATCAAAAAGAATCTCATATGTATCTATGTAACTCAATTTCTTTGTTCCAATTAGATACAATTAGCAGAAGAACTCTGTACTGCTAAACAACAAGAAGAACTGAGCAAATTTACATCCGAACTACTCGATCAACAAGTTATTCGTTATAATGATTCCACAAAATTTGATCAACTACCTATTACTCGTGTTGCTTTGTTTGATTCCATTCGTAATGTGGACGTTCAACAACATTTCTATGCTCAATGTCGACAAATAAGTGAACAAACGAAGACAGATATGATCACTCTCTATACTCAGTCAGCTACAAATCAACAGAAACGTTATCAGAATCAATTTAATGATAAAATGACAAAAATGCGAGAAGAACAACGCTTTCTTCCCGATGAACAAAAACTAACCACGAAAATGATTGAATTGATCGAACAACGTGCCCATCTGATTGAAGAACGACTCAAATGTATTTATAATTTTAAAGTTCAAACATTTACCTTTGAATTATAAAAATGAAAGTATTCCTTTATTCTTTTTTGTTTTAATTCTCATTCTCATTGTCATTGTTGCTTTCGTCAAAAGATCTATTGCTCACATGTCACATTGTGTCTTTTTAGATTTTAATATACAATTTTATCTTCAAGAAAGATGAATGTCAATCTGTCTGGTCAACCACCGTCACAATCTCGACCGGTTGTTAATCGACCATTAGAAGAAGGAAATCGTGGGAGACAACGAAAAAAATATCATGGTAATAAAAAATTACAACGTTTACGTCGCAGACGACGTGCTCGTGGCATGACTGAAACAGCCATAGCTAAAACCATTAAGGCACGGAAACATGTGAAAGAAAAGCAAAAGTCAAAACCATCGAAGAAGGTGACTACGTCAACATCAGTTCTTCAAACGGAACCCCCGGCAAGAACTGTACCGATAGCAGTAATTGATGACCATACATAATTGTTCGTATCACATTTCATTGAATATCTACTATTGTATCTCTAGAAAAAACACGAAATTGACAACAATCAAGGAAAACTTACTACGGCAACAAATAAACGTAAAAGAGATGTTTCATCTCTCGAACTGAATTGTTATTTGGTTCCATCAAGCAGTCATACCACTCTTCGATCACCAGCAAGCAAAAAATGAAAAGAACCATATTCATCCAATCCATTCTCCCAAATAGTATCAGTGTGAATAAGAATTATCCGTAAGCCATAGTTAGCTTTTTTTCTCATCAAAGGTCTTCACTTCACTCGATCTATTACGCCTATATGTAGATTACCAGCTTATTTAACTCATTCACCACATTTGATCTTTCAAGCATTACGTCAAGAATTTAATCGTTTCTTGAATAAAAAAGATGAACAAATTTTTATTCATGTACGTCTACAATTGTTAGACCGACAATATCGTCTCGAACTCGATCAACGTTTATGGCAATCCTATTTAAATCTCGGTCTTCAAGAAAAGTTATGGCCTGTAAGTTTTTTCCGTTAAGAGTAACTCTGAATGTGAATACTGTTTTCATTTATTTATTTTATGTTAAGCGTTCATTGTATGAAATGGCCAAGACCGATCAGTCAGAGCTATGTGAAAATTATATTATGACACAATTAGCTGTAATCGACGACCAACTAGAGCAGTGTAATATGAAATTGTTTACACAAGTGCAGTCATCGATACCTATTCTATTACCATCATTAGATATAATGGATAGAAGTTTGAAAAATTATGTTTCTCTACAACAACACTATTTAGTTGAACGCATAGATCATCAAATAATGAGCTGTAAGAATGATATTCGTGATCAGCAACTCAATCGAGATTTGTTTACTTACAATCTCACTAATGCTAAACGAAATGCACTTGAGCAAATCATACATATACGAAAAGCACAATTGCAAGTCTATGAAGAATTTATTATGTTGGAACAACGTATCGTTCATCAATTTCTGTCACCGAACTTTGATCAATTTGAAAAGATTACTGCACCAGATTTTTATTGCCCACCCATTGCTGATATTACAGTAGTCGATCTTCGGACAAAACGTCGTACTATTTTAAAGCGAGGAAAACGTCATTTACTCAATATTTTTTATTCTGCCTATGAATATAAATTCAATGAATGTGAACAACAATATCAACAAGGTTTAAAGGATTTTGAATTACAATTGTCTACAACAATTCAAATTAATGGAATGTCTCTGATCGACTATTTCAAAGCTTATATGTTACATCATACCAATCGAGCCATCGATAATATATTTCATAAACTAGGCCATTTTTGACAGACCATTTCACAACGTTATCAACGTTCTTCATCAGACAAGACAATGGTTGGTGTATCTTCTGAAGTGACCATTGATGTTCTTCATTGTTCCTATAAAACTGAAGAATTAACTCATTTATCTCTAAGTAAGCATATAAACACACGCCAATGACAACCATTGTATGTTTATAGTTTCATGAATTGTTGTATTTTGTAGGTCTAAATTATGCTCGACCAAATCCAAGTACACTACGTCCGATAAAACATCGTGAAACTCAAATACAATATCATCTCAAAGATATCAATGAGAAAGTAAAACGTCAATTGACGAACTACTGTAAGAGAGAACCTCCAGCAGCAAGAATGACACATTATTCTGAATTACTTGAAAATCTACTTCGACAACATTATATGGCTCCATTATCCTATGTTGAATGCATGCGCACTCAACGAGAATTCAAATTAGTAAAGTCTATTCAACGAAAAGCACAAAGAGCAACACTTATTATACGGGTTTGTGATAAAGGTGGCGACTTACATATAGGGAATGAAAGTGATTATGAAAGAAAAGCAGCAAAATATCGAGAAGATACAAAAGCCTATCAAGAATTATCATACAATCCATTGATGGAAATATTAACTAATGTAACAAAGGCGCTTAATGTTCTCAAGAATAATAAGCAATTGGCACTCAAAGAATATAATCGTCTAATACCGAAACCGGATCTCATTAGATTATCTTACATGTATTTTAATCCTAAACCACACAAGGTTACTATTCTTCTTTAATAATTCGTCAACTAATGTTGTACTAAATATCTAATTTTCATTCTTTTCTTGTTATCTAGGAAGAAACTCCATTATGACCCATTCTGAATACCATTAAAGCAGTAACCAGACCCATCTCTGATTTCCTAGATGAATTAATTCGACCTATCTACGATCAATATAATAAAGATAATACAATTATTGACGGTGTGAATCTTATCAAACGTCTCGAAAAATATGCTGCTGATGATCATCTTAAACCATCGACTCTTTTCTGTACTTTCGATATTAATAATTTATATACCATGCTGCCACAAGATGAATCCATTCGAATTCTAGGTGATTTTCTTCACCACTTTGTTGGTGAAAGAGTTAAAAATATCTCGGTTACGACCATTCAAAAATTGGCCGAAATTGTTTTGAAAGAAAATGCTTTTGTCTACGATCATAAATTCTATAAACAGATTATTGGTGGTGCGATGGGTCCACCATTTACATTAACTCTAGCCAATATATTTATGTGGCATTGGGAAAAACGTTGGGTTTGCCGACAAAACAGTAAGAAAGAAATCTCTGGCCGGTATGTGAAATCTAAATATGTTTAACTATATGTTCTATTATTTTTATTTATGATTCTAGATACATCGATGATGTCTTCTTTACGTCGAACAAATCGGTCGAAATAGTTCAACAATTATTACAAGATGCGAATGGATGGCATCCGAATATTAAATTAGAATCGAACATTGGAGGTACTGTTCCATTTTTAGACGTTTTCTTGACTAATAACAATGGAGTTCTTCATACATCCGTTTATCACAAACCTTCTGCTGAACCATATGTTGTTCCATTCCTTTCCGATCATCCACGACATACATTTTCAAATATTATACAAACGGCTCTTGTTCGAGCCATTCGATATTCATCAACAGTCGAAGCATTCAATAATGAACGACGTGCTGTTCGATTTATGTTATTATTTAATGGGTGAGTCTTCTATGTTTATGATGATACAGTTATTCAAATCATTCCAGTAATGTCATATTTTAGTTATCCAACCAGATATATTGACAAACAATTTCGAAAAATCTTTGGTACTTACATTTCATCGGATTCAATCCTACCAATAATCGATAATGAAGAACAATTTTTTCAATTACGCAAAGTATACATGAATCAACCGACGGCTCGACATTCTCAAGTCGAAGCACGTATTGCACAATTCAAGGAAAACAATGAAGAACATCAAGTCGAACAACTTGTAACGACAACATCAATAACGACAAGAAAACAAAAAAAGAACATACTTCAAGATGCAGTGATTATACATTATATACATGAAAAACGATTTACAACTATGAAAAAAGATATGCATAACATTTTTCGTGAAGCTTTTTAAGGTTTTGGCATAGAAGCCGTGAGACTTATTGTTGGCCATCGAAATAGTCCGAATTCGGAACGTGAACTCATACGTAAACGACCACCTCTCAAGTATCTGACATTAAAACAACAACAAAGTAAGAATTTTCATTTGAGACCGTCCATCTTTCTTCTTGTATTTTGCTTACTACTATCACACCACATCTTTTTTCGTGTTTCATAGAGTTGACAATAAATGCTGAACCACAACCATCACTCATCACAGAATAAACAGCGACAACGAGTATGGTCATGAATAATTGAACAATCGACAGCATATAACAAGTTTTTTTAATATGTTAACTACGTTAGTTTTCTGTTCTTTTTTTGTTATCTCTTTTCTTTCGTCATCGACATTACATGAAGAGAAAATTCGACTTATCAAATGTTCTAATATTATCATTTTCAAAAAAGAATATAAGAAAAAACGTTTTCATTTTAGATGATTTTTGTTCTTCTAAGTTCTTTGGTGTCCATACGATTAATCGAATAGCTGAACACAGTATCCCATTCACTCTATTAAAACATTTCTTCAATAAGAACGAAGCATGGTGAGTCATTTGAAATTTCTTGTTCAATAGTCTATTATTTATTTTCTAAATTTTAGATAGGTACTCTTTTACATTATTGACGATCTTATTGTTTGATTTCTCTCTTGTTTTATCTCCTTCTGTTTATGCTAATTATTCTTTTTCTGACTATCATGTTAACTTGTTTTCTATTACGATTTGAGAAATATCCATCGTTGTATTAGTATTATAATGACAACGACTTTCATCATATTTAATATTCCATTAAATTAAATCATGAATCGCTAATATTTTTAGATTATATTATTTATGGCAAAAGAGTCGAATCCGAATTCAACAATCAATAAAAATCGATAAATTACGTGCTAAAGAAGACTTTCTTCGACAAATAGAAGCATTGAATGAGAATACAGATAAATATAAAAACTGAAAAGAAGTTTATTAAAGAATGTTGTATTTTCTTTTCTTTTGACTGCTCTAAAGGAGATATCACTGTTCCATCACCAACACCGACTACACTTGATCCTTTAAATACAGCTTTTATCGATGGACATATTGATTATTTACTCAAAATAGACTAAAAAAGGAATATATTCTATTTTTTATAAAGTAGTGAGACCACTATCAATGAACAGCACCGTGAGAATTTCATTCAAGAAAAAAATTATTCTATGATTTTGGATGGGATAGGTCACACTTTGAGTGATGCATTAGCCATCCTTCGTCGATCGATCGCCATAACTATCGAAGATGAAGATGGATGAACTGATGAAACTTTGCCAACAACAACAACAACAACAACAATAGTATCAAATTTAATAACCACGATTGATGCATCTTCAGCAATGCCTGGTACGATCGATATTTGTATATCTACGCTAGCTACAGTCGATCTTTGTACACTTGAACCTCTTACGATTGATTTATGTTTACCTGAAACAGCAGTCACATAAATACTACTAACCCACTAAGTCGTTTAAGTTCGAAATAACATTTTATTATTTCTCTTTTTGTCGTGTTTCCATTACCTATACTCTGTCCGATCATTTTTTATTTATTTCAAAACTAGTTATTTTATTCGTTCTCTTTTTCATTCTCATTTCTTCTAGATATTAAAAATTACAGAAAAATTCATCATGGTTAACCCAAATGATATCCATCAAAATCAGAGTAGCGACGACAATATTAATATCTTCTATCGATTCATTCTTTCATATTTACTTCTACATTATAGTGTCAATGTGTTATCGGTGAACATTAATATTGATATTATCAACCAAAAACATAATATATCGATCAACATATAAACCATAAAATTAAAATAACTACAATTTTCATTGATATGCGCCTGGTAAAAATTGAAGCGAACAACAGCAACAAAACTTTGATGAATAAATGAAATAAATATCTACTACTCTTGCGCACGCATTGATCACCAATACCTCCATACATATTTTCAACACCACCTTCAATCATCACCTGACAATGACGAATATAAAATAATATATCCTGCTTATTCATATAAACATCAAACTAACAGAAACAATACAAATAGAACCACAATGTATCGTGGAAAACAATCACCTAAGAACGTGTAACACTTAATTTGATAATAGATTTTATGATACCTTTTAATGCCATCACACTTTCTCCATGGAATAATCATGAATTAGACAATGAATCACCAAAGTACAAACTTCATCAACATATTAATATAAGACTAGGGATGGCACTTTATCTTTACTTTATCCAGTAAAATAGAACGCATATACTTTACTTTACTCAGTAAAATAAAGTAACCTAGTGCAAATTGCCTGTCTTCTTAATTCTCGACAAAAATCAGATCAATTAGAAGAACGTCGATAGTGTAAGTGACGATTAAAATTTTGTCTTTAATCAAACTTTACCCTCAAATTGAATTATAATACTTAAAATTAACTGCTGATAAATTGACTCAGTATCATAAATTGATAATAGTACTGCACAGTTATTAATATATGATGTTAGACCACAAAATCAGTATTAAAATGTGGCTGTTCAAGTTCACTTTACTTTACTTTTTTCAGAGTAAAATAAAGATAAAGTGCCACCCCTATACAAGACTCAGAAGAACAGAAGAAAAACAACAATTTACCGCAATACATATGCCATGTACCATTTATTTAAACTTTACATAAAAAATACAAGTAGATGTTATAAGTATACGACGATCATCGAAACAATACCATCGGACAATTTTCATAAATTTCCATATACTCACAGCAAATGAAAACTCCAATTTGAATCATTAATCAAGATATCCAGACGCGAAAGTATGTTAAACAGTACGTCCGACAGGACGCATCAATCCGTAATACAATAGCAATATACGAATAAATTGATGAAAATCATAAAATGAAAGCGATTGCAACAATTCTTATCTTCACCTTGTCCATAAAAAAAACCAAATGATCGAGACATAAAATCATTCTTCCAATCATTTTCAACCAAGAGTTACTCACAGTTTCTGTTTTCTTCTCATCATAACATTCTCGTTGCTAAGATGAAATATCGATATCACGGTAGCTTAACACATCCAGACAACGACTCTTAAGCAAGGTTGAAAAGCGTCGTATGATGTTTTGAATCTCCTGTCTTATTCTCTAGCTATGCTTATCCTCACACATCTCAATACTTATGGATGAAGATCAAATCTTTGTAGATGCATGTACCTGAAAATCTCAGTTTCAAATATATATATATACCTACATATGATTGGATTGGTTGAACGTCCTGTGACTAATTTTAGAGGAATATATATTCATTTTGTTTATCTATCTGAATACTTTTTTGTCTTTATCTCCTAGAAATCACATATAACTTTACTTCTCTTTTAGATTTTATTAATAAACATCTTTTCCTTATCCTTCTATTATACTTAAATGGCTAATCAAATCAATAACGAAGAAGACTTAAGAGAAAATATCATTTACTCGTCGGATGATGAAGAAGAAGAAGAAATAGACAATCGCCGTTTTCCAATTGATGAGGATAATGAAGACGACAAATGGTCATCGCCCAGTAATAATGAATTATCTCATCATCATTTAGAACCACAATGTCTGAAAAATGTGGACTGGAATGATCTCAATGATTTCATTTGTAGTATGAATGAAGAACATGTGGATGAAGATGAACATAAACATATTCGTATAGAAAAAGGAAGACTTCTTTTATTACGATCTAAATTAATGGAGGATAATATGATCTTACGAGCTACTTATAAAGGCACTGGATTTCATTTATGTCCAGTGGATATTTTCCAACAAAAATCATCGGATTTCATGCTACGAACAGGTGCCTATTCATTGATTCAAGAACTCAATGTCGAAAATCAAAATATGAGTCAAGAATGTTTAGCTAATATTGTTAATCGAGTAGAAACTACACTAAACGATTTACTTCATTCAAAATCTATCACTAACATACAATATGCAAATATGAATACTAATCGATTATTAGTACGATTGAATTATTTATATTTCGTTCCAGAAACACACAAGGTTTGTCTTTTTATACTCATTCGTAAGATCTGATTGTATTAATATACACTAGGAACTCATTCCAGTTTGATCAATCATGGTTTGTAATGATGGACCAACAATGAATATCATGTTATCTCAGTCAACTTATTGAATCACTCTTTGATCAATTCACTCATTGTAAACTATTTTCTAATGACATCGATGCCATAGATACTCTTGAATTATATCAACAAAGTAAACATTTACAACCAACTACTTTATTTGCATCATTCAATATTGATGAATTATGTACAATGTTCTCTCATCAACAAGCTATTGAAGCATTGAAATTTGTTCTGGATTATCATGCATTCGATCATTTCATCGACGGTATCACTATTGATACAATTATTCAACTTGTTCGTCTCGTTCTGAAAAATCAATCTTTTATTTATAATGACAACTTATATCAACAAATTCATGATGGTGCTTCTGGTTCTCCATTGACTATTCCATTGGTTTATATCTATCCAATTTATTGGCGACGAGATTTAATAAATATTTTTGTAAATAAGCACGAAGCGTTTGGAAGGTATTTTCTTCGTTTTTTCTTTCGATGACATTCCTATTTAGTAATGACTATATCTGTTTATTCATATAAATATCGTGATGAAGCATTTATTAAATGGAATAGATTTAAAGATGAACTTCTTTCAATACTTGACTTAGCTAATACACAGTTTTATCAAAATATTTGGGGCACTACTTGCATCGGAACAAAAAACAAATTTCATGGATGTTACAATCGATCATAATAACGGTGTTCTTTATACAGGTGTTTATCATCAACCAAGTTTTGAATATGATCCATTATGCGCACTACCAAATGTAACTGAACGCCCAATAAAAAAACAAATCCAAATGGTTTCTAGCAGCTTTTCTTCGACAAGCTCGATATTGTTCGAATAGATATGAATGGTATAATGAACATTGTTACCTCGAACGTTCATACAAAGACAACAACTTCTCGAAGGAGTTTTTCAAACATGTTCAGGACGAAGTTATCAACGATTTCTGGCCAATGCTAATGCGATAGATGCGTGGTTCGCAAGCTAAGGATTTTACTCTTCGACAAATTACTCAATATAATAGATCTCAAACAGTGCTCAAAAAACAACGAAAAGAATACGAAGAAACCGTATTCCATCTTTTAAACACATCAAATTCGTATAAATCTATTGCACCTGATTGTGAAAAAGAATTCAACAAATACTTCTTCGACAACTGTTTCGACCCCAATCCACGAGTGCAAGAGGTATGGTATAAGATTTTTTCATGTGATTCTTCTCTTTTAACAACAAATGATCTGCTCGTGAACAAACGACCATCTATTCGTCTGTTAATCTTGTCAGAGTTGGAGAAAAACAAGAAGCGTATATATTCAATACTTCTTATTCGTTCTTTTCAGTACTAAGGATATTCTATTCCTTTTGTAGATAGCTTCGACTAGAATAATCATGCTTGGTAATACACACTGTTCAACAAATCAATTGTTTTTCTTTCTGCTTTTGTCTTGCCTGTCATTATTCATAGCCTGTATTGTAGTGCAGTGTTCCAGTGTAGATATTTGTTTTATTCACCTATCCGATCAATAAAAGATTAATCATAAAAAGAACTCATTCTGTATAAAATCTTTCGCATTATTATAAATCACATTAACCAACTTCTTCATTGACTATTCTTTTCTTATATTTTCTTAGATAATTGCAATAAACCAGGATCTACATATGTCACTACATCCACAACCAATATTCTTCTTCATACAGTAAGTTCTCAAAAAAAATTATCTTTCTCATTCTTCTTTTTTATTCTACCGATTTCGTTCATTTCTTTTCATTTTCTCACCAACATCTATCTCATTAATCACATAACATGTACTATGATACCTTGTTATACATACATGCAACCGATTTTAGCATTACGTTTCTTCACATTCAAAAGACACATAGCAAAATAAATTAACTTTTTTGGATAATATACGATTCAAATAGATCATTCTTTATTACAAGAGTTTTACAAAACACTTCATTCATTTTCGTCCGTCTCTCTATCTGTGACAATCGTCCGAATACCTTATTTTCGCCTTCCATTTTTACAATAACCAAAGGCATCACACTTCATTATCACTCAAACACCACCTTTTCTATACTTCCAACTTTCCGTCATATACATTCGGCTTACATTGTTTCCTTTTATAATTTAACAAATCATTATCTTCGGCACCGTCACCTTCTTTATTTTTATACAACCGAATTCTGATACAGATCTACCTCTCTAACGACGCTCATGACGTTTAACTCAAGCTTTTTCGTAGTGTATACCTACAACTTCAACGGAATTTAATCTAGCATTCCATTCTACCATGTACATAGTAGTTCAAAAACCCCACATGAATACGAGTGAGTTTCGAATTAACCTCGTGTCGAAAATTTTCTATTTGAACGTTTTCACTACGAGTGCCATCTGAAGATCGTGATTGCTTACGTGAAATATCGATATCATAGTAGCTTAACACACCTACACCCCCACACCCCCCACACACCCACATCCAGCCTAACCGCTAGCGTACCATGAATATAAAATCATATTTTTAAATACAGGTGCGGATAGTTGATTATGTATTATTGATACTAATTTAATTATATTATTTCTCTCATATAAATTTATATTTAATTCATCTAAAGCTACACGACTATATAGTTTTTGGCTAAATTTTGCATATGACGGTTAAAGTATTTATCAAGTGGTTGTATATCAGATGTTGTTTTTTAGTGGTATTTGAATGCGGTGAATCGCTTTTCCAATTGATTTTAAATCAGTGTATATGTCATCATCGTTTTGACCAGACCATGAATCTGATAAGAGTAAAACTTTTTCTCCAGTTGATGGTACTAAAACATTGTCCCTCCAATACTGGTCCAACGAACTCGTCACTTTACCTGACACAGAACATGTAATGACAACATTTTTTGGTTGAAATAAATGACGTTTTACAATGTCACCTATACCACCATTTGGCTCTTGAAGGCACACGTACATCGGTCCGATTAGTTCTCCATTTAAACTAATTGTAGGTTGAATTGTATATGAATGGACAGTTGCATTTTTTGATGCAACGCACCCAAGAGTTTTCTTCTCACCTTGAAATGATAATGTACGTGTCGAGTGTAATTCTTTTTCAATACCTACCTGATCCATACTTAAAATCTCTTTTCTCGAATATTCTTTTGACAATCGATGAAATTTTTCTAAAAAATCTATTTTTGATTTCTTTATATCACCAAAATTAATTATTTCTTTTTTTGTCACTATATTAGTCACCTTACGAGAACATATCCCATGACGATTTTTAAATTTCAGAAGCCCCGATTCTGAATCTGTAAAACTATCCAGGTTCACCTCCCTTGCAGCTTGTAAACCACATCGTTGAATGTCAATGTTGTGAATCGGTAGATATTGTTCACGAGCTTTTAAGAACTTTTGATGAACAGCTTTATCAATATCTTGAGTTTTTTGTCGTTTTGTCTCTTGTTGAGCTACATATTGACGAAATCGACAAATATAAGCTTGCTCTGGAATGGATCGATATCGATGTTTAACAGTTTTTCATGATCGACGTCATTTACCAGATGAATCTTTTGCATCAGCAAAACCAATTACTTCCTTCATAAATTCAATAGAATAATTATTTAACCGATAATTTTCTTTTGTATCTTCTTCATTATCCCATTCATCATTAGAGCCGTTGCCATCACTATCGCAGCCAACAATATCATTATCATAATAATAATCATCCAAATCATTCACCAAATCCAATGTTACTTCAGCATCATGATGAAATTGATCACAGTTAGTATGTGAGTTAATGATTTCAGCTAAACGTTGCGCGATTAAACGCTGTTTTTGAGAGATTTTCGTTATCTTTAAACTCAAATCAATATCAAATAGTTCTGATAAACACGGTACCACATTAGCAGCGCTCATCACAACTGAAGAAAGATATCTGTGGAGAAGAGGAACGATTTATATTAACAGACGTGGATATCAGCTACTGCAAGTGACTATTATTATATCTTTGCATACAAATCTGAATTCCAGCTATATGTTGGAATAATAGATTATAAAGATTATTCACTTAATTATCAAGAGTAAATTCACGAGTAAAAATCAATTTGAAATAAAACTGTAAGTTATTATCTTTTTATATTGTAATGTTACTATGTATCTGTTACATCAATTGTAATGGTTTTATGACCTTCAAAACTCGATTCGAAACAGAAAAAAAAATGTTTTCATAGACAATTCAATATGCTGTACAAACTGGATGGATCAAAAAATCGATCTGATGAAAAAACATTTTTAGCCCGAAAAACCGGTTTTCTGGACTCCCACCCCCTATAAAGGTGTAAGGGAACTTCTCATATTCATATTGTGAATCAGCATAGTCGATAACCTACAACCCAGTAGGTTTCATCCAAAAAGCGACTTGACAGTTTGGAAGGTTCCCTCATTAGTGCTAAGTTTAAGTTTCTCATATTTAACACTTAATTCAAAGGATGAAAAACTGATTGCAATCCCAGCAATCATTGTCAATCATTGATAATCAGAAGTGGACCACTTTTAACCTATTTTTCTGCTATTGTACGGACAAAACATGTTGTTGTTCGGGCCAGATGAAAGAGAATCCTCGCAAACCCTCAGATTGGCCGGAACGAGACTATGTTTTGTCCGTACAATAACGAATAAAGAGGTTGCTTGCATCAGATTGGTCGACAGTAAAAAGGTCTCGACCAATCAGATTTTAGTTGCGTTTTTTCCTCTATTATAAGGATAAAACATGGCCATGTTCGGGCCAATCTGGGGGTTTGCGAGGGTCCTCTTCTATATGGCCCGAGCAACAACATGTTTTGTCCGTACAAGAGGAGAGAAACAGATTAAAAGTGATCCACTTATGATTGCCAGTGATTGACAATGATTGCTTTGATTCCAATCAGCTTTTCCTCCCTTGACAATTACATCAAAAATTACTTCAACAACTAACAAGACGAGAAAGAGAACAAGAAATAATAATTTTCGATCCAAATCAAGTTTCATCGAATCAATCAAAACAACAACATGATTGAAATAAAAAAGAGATACCTATTTATTACATTTTTGGAAGTGGCCCAATATTATCTTTCAAACGCGAATTTCATCTTCTATGGAAGACACATTTTATCTATCCTGGTTCCATAATGGACGGTGTTAGTTTCAAGATTGGTATCCGAACCAACAAATCGCTCAGTCAATTATTAATTAAGAAAAAACCACCAAGATCAATGCTAACTAATGTTGATGCGACAAATACCTAATGAACAAAGTAAGAAGATTGTACTTTCACTAGTTCTTCATATGATTGATATTTTTCTCTTTCTTTAAGAGACAAGGACATGGTTCATTCAATACAATACTGCTTACTCGCAGTTTTGCCTTCAAAGAAACCATATACGTTTTCTCGCCTTTTTTTCTTCATTGAGAAACTGCTGTAGTTTTCTAATCTTGAAAGTTTTTTTTTAACAAGCGTTTGATCTTCTTTTTGCAATACAGGCGTAACATTCAAAGGCATTTTCATGACTATGATTTATGCTTTCAGATCTATCCTTCATCATCAACATATTATTTGAATGATGAACTTCAATGACAATAATAACAGACTGATTAATCATTCGCAGAGTTCAGATATCCAGTATTATCAAGATTGATATCCAACTTTTTCCAACCAAGATCAAACCATACAAGAATTACAACACTCTGAACAACAACAACATGAACAAAAGAAGAAAAGTCGTGGAAATCGAAAACTACTACGTTATCATCGAAAACTTCGAAATCAAGGAATAGATTCCGAGAACATTGCCTACTCGACAGCTGCTTAGGTCGATATTGATTCGAAAAAAAGTATTGAAATCAAAAACGAAAATATAGAAACAGCAACTTTATCCGTTAATAAAGCAACTTTTCATCCAACAATGATAACAACAACATCAATGATGAAAAAGCAAACCAACGCACAACGAAATAAAAATATGAAAATGAATAACAACTTAAGTTGTTCAGTGCCCACAAGCGAAGTTAACTTATCGAAAACTACCATCAATAAGTCGTTCGATTACACAAATGTACCCAATGAAATCTTTCATCAAATGTTATCAACAACTTCTAATGACCGCATGGATAAACTTAGCCATTTTTGGAATGAAAACGAAAAAATTGTATATGTTCATCAATATACTAGTTTGATCGATCATTTATCTTATGCAAAATTACAACAACAACAATGAAACTATTACTATCACATTGATATGACACAAGGTACATGGACGTGTTGAATATCAAAAGAATTGGCCGAGAAGAATTCCATGTGTTATATATATGGTAAATCGAAGAATTTGATCCAACAACGTCGCGAAAAAATTCAAGAACAATTACAACAGGTGCAAAATGCCGTTCAATTAATTGAACAACAAATACTATCCAAAACTACACATCATATCGATTATCGTTCAGAAATGCAAACATTGCCTTCAATCATTAACACATTCATCTATAAAAATCAACAAAGATTACGAGATGAATTCGAATATAACAGACAAAAGTTGATCTTGGATGCAACTGATCATCGCTTGGTTCAAGCATTTTTTGATATAAAGCCGAATAAATCACAGATTAGAATCAAATCTGTTGTCTTCCTTTTTGCATGCAACAGCTTCATACACTCTAATTTTTGATAGATTACCTTAGCAAGACGCATTTGACAAGCTACAGCAAAGCAAATAATGATGAATGAACAAGTTTCTATATTGGAACATCGACTTACATCAAAGCAATTACCACCAGCATCTACTGTTCTTGATCATATAATTGATAAAATTGATACAATACTTGCAAAATCAAATGATATTATCAAAGAACATACATCAAGTAATTCTTTATCTGTTCAACTTGAGAGCATGAATCAGTTCAAACATGATATTACTCAACAAAGTATCATTATCGGTTGCAAAATAGTAGAGTTTCGTCAAAACTACACTTGACGAAAAGGAAAGATACTTTCATAACAGAAAAAATGATAATGCGCCCCTTCCATCTGAAATGCATGTCGCATTGATCAACGTCATCGAGACGCGTCGATTACATATGATTGAACATGCCCAATACATAACCCAATACAAACTGGCAATATATTTCAAATAGTAAATATTTATAAAATATTTATCCTTTTCATATCTCGACATAATTATCTTCCCCTTTTGTCATTAACCTTACTTACTTTTGAATATAAACATAATATACTTACAAGCACATTTCTAAAAAAACCATTACATTTCTATTGTATTCTAGATATCTACTACTATTTTCATTACTGAATAAAAACACAACATTTTCAAACAAACAGAACTCAGATGATAAAAGTAACAAACATAAAAGAGTACTAGGTAAGCATTATTGAAGACTACCAACAGAAGAACATTTTCGTATGAAAAATAACATTCATCAACTACTTAACGATTTTATAACTTACGAGGGAACATTCCCAAGTGATACGCACCATTTGGGTTCATATTGTGCTCATAAGTAGGACCCAATAAGACTAGAAAAAGCCTAAAAGAGTTCGTGCCATTAGGCCTTTCTTTCAA